>PVJI01013392.1:0-47932 GCA_004026765.1 Micronycteris hirsuta
ACAACCAGAGAAACAAATTATAACCAGAGACATTGAAATTTAGAACAATCTGGCAGTAACCAGAGGGGAGGGGGAAGGGGATAATGGGGACAAGGGTATTCAGGAACTGCTATAAAGGACACATGGACAAAACCAAGGGGGAGGGTGGAAGCAAGGGAGGGAGGTGGGTTTGCCTGGGGTTGGGGGTGGGGGTAAATGCGGACAACTGTAAGTGAACAACAGTAAAATAATTAAAAAAAAAAAAAAAAAAAAGATGTTCTGCCCTAAAGGGTGGCAACAAAATGGACACAGGGGACACAGGTGAAGGGGCCACAGATAGGAGAGGGCTTTATTTTTTTTAAAAGAAAGATATTATAGTGTGTTTGTAAGCTGAAATACTATAGCATGTTTGTATAGCATCTTTGTCCAACACAGAAAGGAAAATGCATGAAAAACTATAATGAGAGGAGATAATTTCAGGAATAACAAGTAAGCAAAATAAAGAAGATCCAATGTACAAGTGGAAGGAACAGGGATGACAGAGCACATGGGCACAGATGCAGGGAAATTAGTGGACCTGGCAGTGGGAGGACCAAGATGGGGATGCTTCTTTTTCCCAGGGAAATAAGCTGCAAGGTCATCAGCAGAGAGTGAGCAGTGGGAGACCATGTAAAACTGACAGGTGAAACAGGATTAGAACCAGCAGCCCTGGAGGCTTCCTACGAGGCTGCCAATAAATTCCTAAGATTGAGTGCTGTTGTCCACTAACTACCTGTACTATAGTCCACTTCTCCATCACGTCCGCAAGAATAAAATATAGGACAGATGATGTCAAAGACCTTATGGGAATCTAGGTCTCTACAGAGGCAGCATCCTCCTAATCTGCACACGGAGCACCCTGTTAACAGTGAAGACTGGGCCTGGACCAGATGGCTTCTTTGAATGTTTGGTAAAAACATTCAGAGACGAACCAAAACCCATCCTTCCCAAACTATTCCAAAAAAATTCAAGAGGAGGGAAGGCTCCCAAACTCATTTTACAAGGCCACCATCACCCTGATTCCAAAATCAGACAAAGATACTACAAAGAAAGAAAAGTATAGGCCAATATTCCTGATGGACATAGATGCAAAAATCCTCATCAAAATATTAGCAACCTGAATTCAGCAATACAGTAAAAAGATCATACACCATGATAAAGCTCATTAAAATCTATGACATCTACCTTCTTTTTTTAAATAATTTTGGAGCTTTATTCCTTGACAGTCTTCTAAAAGTTTTCAAATTCACCATAATTACTCAAAAATCACTAGTCTGGCAATGATATCAAAAAATTTTCTCAGCTGTGAACCTGAGATGTGAACTCATTTAGAGCAGCCAGAGGTTTTGGTACAATCTCTTCCCCTATCTTAGGCTTAAATTTTCTCCTATTATTATTCTTACTTCTATCCTTATTAGTTTGTGTGTAGATCATATTTCATGTCAGAGAAGACAGAAACAAAAAGAAACTGAGAAGTTTTATTTACTCTTTGTATCTGATTATAGAGTCAGTTTGTTAATAAGAATATTAATTCGCTTATTGTTTTCATCCTCTACATACAAAATGTGAAAGGTCAGCCTTAACCTTTTTTAAAACCTCAGCTCATTATTCTCCTAGGGTTGTGTTCCCCTTTTATATGTCACACATATACAGGTTCGGTACAAATAATGTCCCCATTGTTTATTACAAAATCTTTTATTATGAAATCATAAGTATGCAATTCTGTAACATAACATTTTCACACTCAAACACACCATATGACATTTTAGGTGAAATGTTCAAATTAAAACTATAAATGATTACACCCATATTATTATCCTACCAACCACACTCAAGCAGGACTTACTTCTGACAGACCCTGTGTTTTAAAATATACAATTAAAATGTATATATATACATTTGTTTCACGTCTTCTGTCTTTCTTTCATGTATTAGTTCTGCTTGTTCAATAAAAACAAGTGGAACCTTGCAACCACCCTCCCTTCTAGAAACTGTACCCATGGCATCTTGCCTATACTTTCTTTGAGATTTAGGAACTCTGTATTTCCAATTCTCTAAATTCTGGGTTTGCTCCAAATCCTTCTTCTTGTTTATTATTTTTTCACTTAGCTATCATTTACTAAATACCCACTTTGTGCCCGGCACTAAATATACAAAATGTAAAAGTAACCTCAGTCTCTGCCCACAAGAAGATCACCCTGTGTCCTGATCAGGGCCACTGATCCCAATTTGGATGGCCAGGGAAGCTGCATGAAGGAGGCCATCCTTGAGTAAAAGCTGACTGGAAGAGGTAGAACAGGAGGGAAGAGAGGCAATACAAACTTCAAGAGCAGTTAAAGTCCAGTCCTGGAGAGACTTATGGTAAGTTTGGTATCAAAACAACATGAGAAGCAGGAGACCAAGGATGGAGAGAGTACTGATCAAGGATGAACAAAAGAATTTACGGTGGGTTGAGAAATGAGCAGAGGCTGAAAATCAGGAATTCTGGGGATATCAGCATTCTCAGCTACTTGAGATTCTCCAGCAGGATCTAACAGTTGAGAATGCAGAATGCATCCCTGATCTGGATATGAGAGTCTGGTGGATGGAGGCAGCCAAAGCCAAAGCAGAGGGAATCAAGGGCACAGGTGACAGAACAAGCCACATGGTCAAAAATGGGGTACAGACTGGGTGGGAAAGAGGAGGAAGCCAGGCAAACACTGATACAGAAGGAGAAACACAGGCACCCAATAGTTATGAAATTGAAGAAAAGAAAATGTGGAAAGAAAGGATATTGGAATTTTTAGATTTTTGAAACAAACAGTTCTGGATCATGCAAACACTCAGCGTGTGACCCTGCAGCAGGAGTCTGAAGTGACGTGAAAGTTAAGGTCACTGCAGTTAAGTAATCACGAGGCTAGTTTCTTGGACAACAGGTCTTTGTCAGCTCTTAACATGAAAGCTCCTTGACGACGGGGATTTTGTCTGCTGCATTTACCAATGAACCCACAGCATCTGGAACAGCACGTGGCACAGAGGAGGCATTTCAATCATTTGCTGAATTTGTTGAACGAGCAGCATGGCCTTCCGCTCAGGATTCCTGTTATGTTTACTTGTCTAATTAAGCCCTCATTGCAGGTCAAATTAGGTTCAGAGTATCAACTCCCCTGATTATTTCCTTTGCATCCTGAAATGTAATAGTCAAAAAAATTAAGTCAATAATGGTTCTGTTTCATTGAGTGAGACTTCCCACAGACAGTTAGTTGACTTTGATATCTTAGCTCTGTTCTGGTTCTGTGATTAATTTCTAAAACCTATTATCCAAGAGATCACAGAATTAAGCTATCACCCTCAGTCTTGTGGATTTTCACACATTTGTCTACTTGAAGTATAGTACTACACCTGACCCTTACACCAAGTCATTACTACACACATTCTTCACTTTTAGGCATGTTTAAATACCTTGTCTGTGTTTTAGTCAACGCTACCAATGACCACTGAAAATAAAATCTCAAGCTCAACAACAGGTCACCAAGTTTCCTTCTCAAGAACTATCAAATAGCCCAATGGTCACAGTGTTAAGAAGAGTCCATTGTGCTACAGTTCCCCTTTTCACTAACTCATTCATTCATTCAACCAATGTTTATTACTCGTTAAATAAATATTTCAATAAATATGCACTAATCTGCTTACTCATGCTATTTTGCTAGTTTCTGAATCTGTTCTGAATGGTGCAATAGCCAGCATTGTGACAGTGGTGAAAACACAGGCAGCAGACTGGGAATCTAGCAACTACTAGCCAGCCATACAGAGCTGTGTGAAGTCTGGCTTCCTTTTCTGTGAGATGCCTAACCCACAGAGTGGGCGTGTGGATCTTAGGGATTATGTAACATCAGTAAACATTCCATTTTAAATGCTCAGCACCCGCTGAACACAGCACAGCAGACAGTGCCACCTGCAGGAAGAGACAGGTCACTGCACCCTTTCCTCAGCACAGACTGCCTGGAAAGGTGGTGTTCTGTTCTGTGAGGATGTAGTTTCCAACTAAGCACTGAAAATAAAAGCAGGGAGTACCTGTATTTTTTGCCTTTTCCCTGCTTTTTGACTTGTACAGAGAAGTAGTACTGAAAGTAAAAAGGCAAGAAAAAAGGTTATAGTAATGAACTTATTCTTTTTTTTTAAGATTTTATTTATTTTATTTATTTTTAGAGACAGGGTAAGGGAGGGAGAAAGAGAGGGAGAGAAACAGCAATGTATGGTTGCCTCCCACATGGCCCTCACTGGGGACCTGGCCCGCAACCCAGGCATGTGCCCCGACTGGGAATCGAACCGGGAGTAATGAACTTATTCTTACAGCCTGATTAGAAAGCAATACTTTTTTCTCATCAAACAGTAACATCAATTCCTATTCTTTTCACCAAATGCCAAAAACCCTGGTAAATTCCTTTTAAAAATAATACTATGTACTTGATAAATTTCTTAATTAAAGTAGTATTAGAGAAATTACCACTGGAAAGAATTTTTTCAGAAATACATCATGTACCAAAAAGGAGAAGAGAGCTATAAATCACAGGATTATTGTGATTAAACACAATAATGGGCAGAATAAAAAGTACTCAATGAATTCTACTGACTACGAACATGCCACAGCCTGAAGCGGCCTTCGTGAAAATAGGGGTTGGTGGACATGGATTCCTAACTATACTACTAAATCCCATCTCTTCAGAGTTCAATACATACTGATTATAGACCGACTAGTGATGGTCCCAAAGATCTTTGCAACAGATGACTAAAAACCAAAAAACCTTAGGAGAAAAAATTATTACACCATTTTATAAAGCCATGAATAAAGGAATAAGTATAGGTAAGTTAGAATCATACATTTTCATAATGGCAGAAATTTCACATATCGTATTCTCCAACTCCACATTCTATAGGTGACAAAAACTGAAGCCCATAGACCCAAGGTCCCATGGCTAGTTCCCATGGCAGCTGTCTTGGAGTTATATGATATTTTTGGAGCTAATTAACTGGAACTAAAATAACCAAGATTAGAAGACACAGGCTTTCTTCTGCTGTCAGGTCAATTAAAAATTAGACCATTGGCAATGACATTTCCCTAACACAATACACTATCTCTAAACGTTATCCAGAACCTTTACTAAAGTTCACTACATTGGAATCTGTATACCTGGAAACAAAATTTTAAAATCTCTCTCTACAAACTTTTATAATTACAATACAGAGCTATGTTTGAAATGCAGAAAACTTGGTTGGTGTGAGGGAAGAGACTACAAACTAACCCTGTTCAAATTAACAGACATCTCTGTAAGGAATAAGCTAGTTAAGGCATGTCAGATTAATTAAATTATACAATATTTCAGCAAGTGACTATCTGTTCACCTAACCTTTAACCTGTAAACTTTGGGTCATACTAGATGTGTTAAGCACATTAGACTTAAAACAGAAAGTTTAGCATTTACATACCCTGTATATTTTAATTATGTAATACAAGCATCTTTACAACCTATGCTGTAGTGGATAATTTTGATAGCTGCTGAATATAGAAAATTAAAATATATTTTAATGGGCCTTGTTTTTATAGAACGCTTAGAATTTAAAATGCGGATTAGGGAAGGATATGACTCCCTAACAAAGTTCTAAATTAAGTACTAACTGAATCAGAGAATCCATTAAAAACCACTTTAGCAATGAGATTAATGATTCCACAATCTGACAACTTCCACAAGACAAATCACCACCCCACAATAACTGATAATTCACCATACTTGGGTGAGTATTCAAATTATAGTGGTTGTTTAGATGACAGCAGTTGTTTAGAGCTCCTGCCCTACTTGGCAAACACTGACTTGATTTTCTGAATTCTGCGTTAAAGACTCTGACTGCAAGGATGTCGCACACCCTAGTAAAGTTTGGATGGTGGTCTCCTGCTCCTTAGATACCAATGTGGTACAGTGAAGTGAATGTTGGGAGCCTATGTAACAACTCATGGTCCCATGGGGAAATGAATTTGGCGTTCCGAACTGCTAGCAACACATTTTGCCGCTCCCTCCCCCAGTACCCTGCCTACCAGGCAAGTTGGGGGAGGGATTCCCACACCTCCAAGCCATTTGTGGTGGCTTCAGTGACCTGGAAAAGGTCTCCCACATTAGGGTAGCAATGTGAAGCAAACAGGAGGCCATGTGCCTCACGCAATCTCAGCACTTCCCCAAACCTTCTTCCCAGGGTTCTCTCTCAAGGCCAGTCAGGAACACTGCAGTTCAAACAGACAGGGGGAGAAGAGCCCTGTGGATGTACACACCTCATGTAACACTGTCGTCAAGGGCAAAGCGTTGACATGCTAAACCACCACCCTAGATAGAAATGAACCTTTGGAACACAACATTTGTAAGAAGTAACTGCCATACTCAAAACAGTTTTTCAACTAACACTGGAGTGACATGTTGACAGCCAGTGAAAGAAAACTGCCAGGGAGTTTGGGTTTTATGAATTATCTGAAAATGAGAATTTACTCTAGAATCAACACTCAGAGAGCAAAATCACCTTAGTACCTCCCTCAACATTTTATAGGTAAGGACCCTAAGGCAGATGGAGGTTCAGAGATATTCCAAAAGTCATAGGACTTCACAGCTAGGTCTTCAGATTCCTACCGATTGTTATTCCTAAAACTGCATGAAATTTTTGAGACACTCCCAACAGCCAAACCGTGTCTTTCAGAAAACCACTTGTCAGAGCTGTTTAGTGATGAGGTCTGGCCCTAAGTGCCATGTGATTAGGCAGTGATCCTGCCTGCTGTCCCATGCTGTTTCACCCCTCCTGCCAATAGAGTCTGCTACCCCAAACTTCTTCGGGTGTTCTATTGCTTCATGCTCTCTTCTTTCATACGTTTCCACACTTCTCATCTACGTCAAGAAGTGAATGACCAGAAAAAAATTCTGCTCCTCCTAGAAAAGTTTTACATTGTAACATGCAGCAGCACCTTCAGCTCCAGCTGGAATTGCAGCACAGCAGCGGTAACAGTTGGCTCAGACTCAGACGGTCCCTATTGAAAACGTGAAACTATAATAATCCTTAACCAGTAAGTGTGAGGGGAAGCAGTTGTACTATGTCTACTTTTACTCTGTATTATGCATTTAGGCAAAATCAAAGTACAACAATGTGTTGAATAAAATAATTTATGTAGAATAGTACAGTGTGTTCAAATAAAGAAAACTCAATGAAATGAAAAATGGCATTGGTTTGGGGAGAAGGGTGGAAATTGAAGAAAGCAGTGGCCCCAGGAAAGTGTACATATTGGGTTGGCCAAAAAATTTGTTTACTTTCTTCCGTTGGATGGCTCTAGTACTGCTTAGTTATCTTAACTTCATTCGAAACAATTTTGTTAGATTGTATTGTGACAGCTGTCATATCAGTGTGTTTTTTAAAAACTTATCAAAATTGGTGAATTTTTGTGCAGTCATTTTATATATAAGATGGAAGAAAATATGCAACATTTTCAGCATATTATGCTTTATTATTTCAAGAAAGGTAAAAACACAACTGAAACACACAAAAAAGGTTTGTGCAGTGTATGGAATAGATGCTGTGACTGATCGAATGTGTCAAAAGTGGTTTATGACGTTTATTGGTACTACTGACATTTTGACCAAATAATTATTTGCTATGGGGCTGTCTTACACATTGAAAGATATTTAGCAGCACCCTGGCCTCTACCCACTAGAAGCCAATAGCAGGAAATAGCCAACATACTCAAAATATCCATATCAATAGTTACTGGTGAAACTGAAAAACGTGTCGTTTATTTTACAGAAATAACTAAATGGACTTTTTGGCCAACCCAATGCTTCTTTTTTGTGTTTCAGGAAGGTAACAAACAACACTGCCTGTTTCCCTCCCCAACAGCGTCTTGGTTAATACTCCCCATCGCCGCTGCCTTGAAACCTGCGATTAGCCAGAGAGGTGAGGTCATTCTGGCTCCTTGTGTGACAAAGCTGACCAGGAAATAAAGGAAACACAGGCACAGCGTAGCAAGGCAGAATTTTAAAGGAACTTCAGAGTAAGACACCAAAATGTATCAGGCTTAAGTCCTTCAACAAGCTTTCAACATTTTTCCTAAAACTAATTGGGCAACCAGGTATCTAAGAAGAACCTGTGTTTAATCCTGAGTACCTTAAAAGAATAAAAATTCTGAGACTCTGTGGTTACAAGTGAGGTTTCACTATAAGGAATTATGAAGGCCCATTCAAGTAAACAATTTCCGGGCTTAACATCCCTGCTAGAAGGAAAGCGTTGTAAGCTTTATACCAAGTAGTGCATCCATCTTCAAAACTGATCTCTGGATTTTTATAGAATACAGATGATGATATCACTAACACCGACAATGATTGATTACTCTACAACGGGCACTACCATAAGCACTTTACAAGTAGTTTGTTTAATCCTCATAACCCTGAAGGTACAACTACATCCTTATTCATCACGTGTTGGAAACTGAAGCACAGTGAGGTTAGCCAATTGCTCAGGGTCACAGAGCTACTACGTGTCAGAGACAGGATTCAGACCCAGGCAGTTTCTCTGTATTCTGTATACAATTTCTACTCTCTAAAGCAAACACTGATTCCTCCCTCCAGTAAACCAGTTCTTGCTTCCTCATTCCTATTTCACTTAATTGCTCTACCATTCACTCAGAAGAGAAACCAGAATAGCACTTAACTGGGGGCCTTCTCAGTTTTTCCTCTTGACAGCTTACTGGTTTGCTTCTGCATCTGCTACTTGCTAACTCTATGACCTTGGGGACTTGACTTCCTCTCTCTAAACCTCAATAAATTATCTATAAAACCAAATTACTAAGAGCACCTAAAATTGTAAAAAATAAAATTAAATGAGATAACTCATATAAAACACATAGCACAGTTCTTGGCAGACTGTAGTAAAATCAACAATTATCGGTCATAATGATTATCACCTTTAATCTGGCCCTTCCCCTCTAACCTCATGCCTAAGTGTGCATCTCCTAGGCCTCCATCTCCTCTCTCAATACCAACCACCTCCTCTTTGGTCCCTCTGCTTGGCTTTTCTTCCATCCAATCGAAATTCTACAATGGCTAAAATGTCACTCACATTCCTTAAAATCATAAATGATACTCCAATTCCTAAGAAATAAGACCCTAACTCCTCATTATCATGCTATGCAATTCCTCCACCATCTAACCTTTTTCATCTCTCTACACATCTCACAACCCACCCTACTGCCCAGTCATCCCTCCTAAGTGTAGGCACTTTCTCAATACTATCTCACTGACATTTCTTAAACCATGTTGCTGCTGCTACAGAAATTCCCTTAATTCCCAATGAACTACTTTTCTACATGCCTCTCTTAGCTCTCACCACATTGTACTACGGGACTGCACTGGTTCTTTCCAAGACAGACTCTGCTTTCCTTAAGGAGGGAAGTCAGGTCTTACTTGTTTTTTTTTTTTTTAATTATTTGTGCCTAACACAGTGCCACAAATAAACATTCACTTAATACCAACTTTGATAGAAAATATTTTAATAGTAAAATTCCTTTAGGAAATTTTCCCACAGCTAAAACTCCAAGAAATAAATAGGCCCATTTACAAAGCCTTTCTCCACCCCACAGCAAGGAACATGCTATAGAAACACCCGAGAAAACCTTACCAAAGACTTTTAGATTAAAAACAAAAAATTTCAGCAATAAAATTTTTGATGTTTATTCTTCCTATGTTAAAGATTATAGTATCTAGTTTAAAAGTTCTTTAAAATCAACTGTACACATGATAGTTTTCCATACCTCCTTAAAAAAAACACACTAAAAACACAGCTTGGACTCTTACCCTAAATGAGAAATGAAAATAATAAGTATAATTTACATAGTAACATCATAATGATCAATAAGTTTTTAATATATATTTGTACAAGGTAAAAAATTCTGCAAAATAAGTTTCAGAAATACTGAACACATGTTTATAAGCTTTAAAGACACCTTGCAGATGTACACAGCGCTGCTTTCCTCTTATTTCTCCATAATTCTTACAAATGCAATGAAAATTAGCTTCCCTTCTAAAGAAAAAAATTTAGTTAAGGCAATCAACTATAGACAAATGTGTTTACTGTTACAAAACATTTCATATCAAAAAAGATAACAGTGAGATCAAATTGAGGTCCAGTCACTCAATGTGTTGTTCTCCGGCCATTCACGAAGAAGGATAGATAGTAGGATTGATGGGAGTGGGGACTGGGAGTGAGAGAGAACAGAAATAAGAAAGGAATATTTATTAAACACTTTCTGAACACATGCATTTCAAGTTCAGCCTACACTTAGTATTTTTTGTACCACGTTGGGTATCATCACAATTTAGTTTCTATCACTATGGCCTAAATATAGACATGTGTAAAGAAAACTGTTAAAGTTATCAGTGAATTGCATGTTAGAAACCACACACTATGGCTTTCTCTGGGTATAAGGCATATCTCTCCAATAAACACTCCCCACCCATTCAAGCTTCTGACAAAGTGTCTGCCTTGATTTAAGATGCATCTTCCTCTCACTTTCTAACTAGACGTTACTAGGAGGCACTGGCTGGACTTCCAGCTTCTCTCAGTTTTTAACCCTTCATCAACATTGGCTTCTTCACTGCTTAAATTTTACATATGTATATAATTTTATAAATGTATATAGGAGGGACCAAAAAATGGAATTTATTTATGCAAAAAATGTGTATTTATTCTTACAGATTTAAACTTCAGTCACCTTCAAAGTACTCTCCATTTGATACAATACATCCTACTGAGACGTTTTTTCCACTGCTGAAGATAGTTTTGAACTTGTTGATTTTGATTCCTTTTAGTGCTTCTGCCGTTTTTGTTTCACCTCTTCCACATCAGCAAAACGTTTCCCTGTGAGGACTTTTTTCATCCAGAGAAATAAAAAAAAGTTGCTGTGGGTGAGATCAGGTGAATAGGGAGGGTAGGGCACAAGGTTCATGCCCTTTTGGTCAAAAACTGCTGAACACTCAGCACGGTGTGGGCAGATGCCCTCGTAAATCACCCATACTGAAATGGGCAAACGCACTGAAAGAGTCTTCAAATGGGATCCTAAAACACTCACCTAGCAAGGGAAGCCTGTATTGCAAGAGGTCTGCCATCTAGATGATAATTCCATTTTCGGGGGGGCCCCCTTCATTTATATATCCTCTTGGCACCTCCTCTTTCAAGATGACTCAGGGTAGTCTGTGCTGGGAGTGGTCTTCTCACCTTACCACTCTCTGCACTCTGCCTTCTGCCCACACTATTCCACTGGAACTACTTGGCCAAGATCAACAATAACCTTCTAACTGCCAAATCCAATCCAATGGACACGTTCCAGTCCTTATCTTATTTGACCTCTCTGAGGAACATGAGCATATGAAACTATTCATCATTCTTACATCTCTCTGGACTTGGGAGATTCCAAATCTCTTGGTTCTCCTCCCACCCCTCTTATGACTACTCCTCAGGCTTCTTGGCTGAATTCTTCCTCGCCACCCCCTTCATGTTGGTGAGCCTCTGGATTCTCTCCTCTTCTTCACTTCTCTTCTTTGCGCTCTCCTTTGACCATCTCATCCACTTTTAAGGTTTCAAGTTCTACCTATATGTTAATGCCTTCCAAATCTTTATCTAGAGATTAACCCCTAACTTCCTTCAAATCTCTAGACCCTTATAGAACAAGATGTACATTTCAGGGTGGTATCATGGGCTGGAGAGAATCATCTTAGGCTAGTAGTAAACACCATTCATGCCCAGGGTTCAATTCATTCATTCTCAACAGCACAACCCCTTTCCAAGGTGATAGCTCCCCTGGTTACCTATCACTGAGATGACTAAACATCTCAATTTGCCAGGACAGTCCTGGTTTATGCCTGATGCCCCAGGGTAACTACTAGTAATATTCCTTTCATTTTCAAAGTAACACCTGTTTGGTCAATAATTTATATAATCCCCCTTTTTCTCCACCAAACTTTTCTGATTTTTCCTGCACAACTAGTTGAGCCCTCCTCCCTCCCTGGATTTCATATATCCTACCTTTAAGAACCCTAGTTCTAGTGCTAAGAAACTTCCCTGTATCCTCTACCTTCACACAGGAAGATCACTTTATCTCTTCCTCTTAATAAAGCACTACACTCACATCCCAGGCCAGGAAGACAAGTCAATTATCCTGCTTTCCCAGAGTGACTTGTGCATCATTGTCATCCCATCTTATCCACAGTTAAGGCTGTCTCTATGTTATAGCTACATTTGTAGTTGTCACCTACTGACCTTTGAGTCAGTCATCTCCATTTACTGAGAACTTTGTTATACAACTCCTGCCTTCCTCTCCACGTATGACCTGTTACTCTGGGGGCCTTTTACCATAAAAACAATTAAGCCCAACACACTGGCATTTAGAGCTCTTGGAGTTCCTTTTCTTCAGTAAGCCCTACTCTGCAGAAGGCCAGCCTGGTTTAGTAGCTGGGTGTAAGGGTTTGTGGGCTAGAAAGACTCAGATACTTCTTAGCTATGCCTTGGGGAAGGTTGCTTAACCTCACTGAGACCCAGTTTCCTCACTTGTAAGATGGAGATTCTAATATGTGCCTCAAGGATGGTTGTGAAAAATAAGTATGATGATCAATGGCAAGCATTTAGTATAGTGACTGGTATGTAGTACTCAATAAACAGTGGCTTTTATTAACATTACTGTTGTAATTAGCACTATTAATCTTGGCTTCCCACTACCATCATTGGTCATTATTTGGCCTTTACGTCACCTGCGGTTGCTCCACCTCTGGGATCTTAGATTAGGACTCTCATGTCACAAGTGCTTACTGTCCCGGCTCTAGTACTCCTTTACTTCTACCAGTCCTGCAGTTTACTCACTGAGACTCTGCACCCTCTTCATTCCCAACATCTGTCAGCCCATCTTGGCTCAGCTTTCTTCCTTAACCAAGTGGGATATCTATGGTTCAGCCCATCAGTTAGCAGCCTTATGACCACCTTCAACTCCTTAACTTCACACCACCCCCCACCCAGTTCTCCAGCATACTTTCCCTTCCAATCACCACTCAGGTTCAGTAGAACTATCTGCTTTCTGCACTGTAACAGGGAGCTACTGGGGAAAATTGCTTAACCATTCTGATTGACCTCTTTCTGCATCAGTGATTGTGAGGGTATTTATCACTACTCAGCAATTAGGCCACTTGTCCCTGGTCAACTCCCTTTTCCAATCACAGGGTAACTCTTCTTTTCCCCTCTAACATACCCCAACCCATGCACTTCCTTCTCACTCTCAGCACGGGATGCCATCCTGCACACTTATCTATATCTGTACCTACTCCCTATTTCCTTCTCTTTTTTAAATAGGAAGGTGCATCACCGCTCTTCTTCAAGGTAACCCTTTCTCCTGCACTCATGTTCCAAACCCTTCCATTTCCTCTGAGATTATGTCTGATTATCTTCTTCCCCTTGTGACTTTAATTTTCTTTTCCCCCTCAATGCCTCTTTCTCTCAGTCCACTAAAGTGTCCCGGACTATTCCACCTTTAAAGAACAACAAACTTCCCTGATCACATCGCCCCACTGAAGCTTCCATTCACTGTCCTCCCGTCCTTACCAAACATGTTTGAAAGAATATATTTACTGAATGAATGCTTTTTTGACTCCAACTTCTCTCTTGAGTGTGTGTGTGTATATATATATTTTTTCTTTTTTTTTAAGAGAGAAGAGGGAAGGCAGGGAGAAAGAGAGGGAGAGAAACATCAATCGGTTGCCTCCTGCACATGCACCAAACAGGAACCAGGCCCGAAACTCAGGCATGCACCCCGACTGGTAATTGAACCAGAGACTTTTGGCTTTGCAGAATGATGCTCAACCCACTAAGCCACTCCAGCCAGGGCCAGGCTTATATATTTTTAAAATTTAATTATATCTGATTCACTTCCAACAAAGAAAACAACCATTTCCACCAAACTGATGTGCACTGATGAATTTCACATCTCCAAGTCTACTCCTTTACCCATATTTTTAAATTAAGATCAATTACTAGCATCACCATTCACCCAGACAATCGAGAATCCTCTCCTTTACCCCATACGTAGGCATGTCCTTCCTAAAATCTCCCACATCTGTCCCCTGTACCTTCCCAGGGCTCCTACAGCACAGGGATGTGAGGGTTAAATGAAATAATAAATGGGAGCACGCTCCGTAAGATGTGTGGTGTGCATGCAGAGATTATTTAATATTATTATATCTTTGGCAAAGAGAGCATGAAATTAAATTTAATATGACTTGTCCTTCTTTTTTAAGATTTTATTTATTTATTTTTAGAGAGGGGAAGGGAAGGAGGAAGAAAGGAAGAAAAACATCAATAGGGGAGAAGAACATCAATCTGTTGCCTCTCGCAGGCTCCCAACCGGGAACCTGGCCCACACCCCAGGCATGTGCCCTGACCCAGGAATCTGGGAATCAAAAATGCAACCTTTCAGTTTGCAGGACGATGCTCAACCAACTGAGCCACACCAGTCAGGGCATAACTTTTTCTTAAAAATAAAATTCTGGATCTTAGTAATCAATACTTTCTTTTCTAATCACAAATCACAAAGCATCTGTTTGGCAATTTGGTCTATAATTTTTTCAGGAATCAGTCAGTGTCAAGTTGTTCAATGTACATTTTCTGGCTTCACCTCCCCTCACCCTGTTTTTAAATGCAAAATATGCAATTCTTCAGGTTTATGGCAAAAATATCCCATTCTCTTTACTTTTTAAAGGTGAGAGGCAGTAGTTGTACTGCACAAACATTTCCAAGGATGTGTGGTACTTTACCTTAGCATTCATCTATTTCTTCTACTCATTGAAAGTGGCTAAAAGCTCTAGTTTCCTCATGCATTTTGAGTTTCAATTTCAAAGAATTACATTTGAATGGAAACAATGTTTCACTTTGTTTGATTCCTTTCTTGTTTAATTAAGATGATCACACTTCAAGTATTACTCTTTCATATTATTAGATAAGATTTTCCTTTCTTTTTTTGTCTTCCCAGCAGTTAGATCTGGAAAGTGTTCAAAATTTCCAAATGTATCAAGTCACCCTCAATTACGGTAAACCAAGGCCAAGAGACTTAAGAGGCACTGGTGAGAAGTAACAGCAAAAGAAAGTAGTGTCAACAAGAATATAGTGTTCCCATTGACTCCAAGATAAGTTTATAATTAGTTATTAATGTGAGAGATTTTTATATACTTTCAGGATATACTTAGGTTGAAAATACATTTTAAAATGTTAGCTTAGCCCTGGCTGAGTAGCTCAGTTGGTTAGAGTATCATCCCAATTGACCAACGTTGCAGGTTCCATCCCCAGTCAAGGCACATACAAGAATCAACCAATAAATGCATAAATAAGTGAAACAACAAATCCATGTTTCTCTCTTTCCCTCCTTTCCTCTCTCTTGCTTTAAAATCAATGAAAATCTATTAGCTTATTACCCGGATACTTAATGTAAGGAGCAGATATTAAATTCTAGGAGTCTGATACATTTTGATGTAAGTTTTATGGGTCAAATTCTATTGTTCCAAATACTGCATAATTTGACTTAAAAAAAGATTTCCATTTAACACGAGATGGCTCATTTATTTAAAGCCATCTTTTAAAAATATTCATCTACTTCTACTGATTTTTTTTTTTGGAGAGAGAGAAAGAAATATCTATTTGTTGTTCCACTTATTTTCATTGGTAGCTATTGTACATGCCCTGATTGGGGATCAAACTATTTAAAGCCGTCTTTAATGAAACAGAAGAATTAGGATACTCTCTGTTTGTTACCAACTTAGTAAAGTATTAAAAATACAGGTCATTTCCATTGTAATTTCACAAATGGCTAAGTGAAGCCACATTTGATAACAAGATTTCTGAGGCTTAAAAAAATTCTTGAATTTAAGTCAGGTATCTAAACATAGTTCAGAAAAATATTAATCAGATGAAGTTGTTCAAGTTAAATACAGCAACAAACTAAAAAGGTACTCTGACATTCTGTACTATATGGCTTTCCCCACCGCTGAACCTACCAGCTACACTGACTGTAAGTAAATAAAAACAAACCTATATTTTGTGAAAAGAATGACTAGATTATTCCAAAAGAGCCAAAAAAGAATATAAGCATGAAAGTTGGCGGTTCATGGGTGAAAATATTAAGGTCCTGCTATAGTCGAGATAAGGTAGAAAGTGTCTTCCATACAAAGTCAGGACTGTCTACCACGAACGGGCTCCATTTGGATGTCTCATTTTCTGGTCTCCTAACCAACTCCCAACCTTCTTCCCACAAAACTGCTCCTCCCATAAACCTCACTTCAGTACATGTCTAAAATCTGGTGTTCTGGAAGTCTGCTGCTGACTCTACAACCCTCAATTTATCGAGAAATCAACCACTCCACCAACTGCACTCTGCATCATCTCTGGCCTAGATTAAGGCAAGAGTCCCCAAACGGATGTCTCTGCTTCTGCTCCTGACGAACTACCCGCCCCCAACAAAGTCTATTCTCCATCCAAAACCAGAGTGACCCTTTCAAAAAGCAAATCTGATTATATCCCTTCCCCCAGGTAAAGCGATGAGCCTCAGAGCGGAAGCCCAGTCCTTAGGAAGGCCTAGAGGCCGGGCACAGCCTGATGTCCCAGGCCCCCTCCACTCCTGACTTCATTTCTGCTGCTTTTACGTTGCTCTCTCCACCAAGATGAACCAGCCTCTCTGCTTTCCTCAAACGTGTCCACACGCTCCTGCCTGGAAGCTTCTGCTGGTGCCTTTCCCTTGGAACACTCTTCCCCTAGAGAGGTGCTCGGACTACCCTCTCACTTCCTTCCAGTCTTGTGCTTAAATGTCAACTTTTCCAGGAAGTCTTCCCTGGCTACCTCCAGTTAAAATTGCAACCTATCCCCTCTCTTCCCTGTTCCGTGTCTTCAGTCCTTAACACCACGGGACATAGCACACATTTATTATTTATTATCTCCCAGTAGAATGGAAGCTCCATGAAGAAGGGCAGTTTTCATCTGTTTAGAAAACTGTGTGGCACACAGTAGGTGCTCAATAAATATTTACTGTCTATATAATTTTATAGTTTATAAATTGCTTTCATGTAAATCAAACTCTATAGTTAACTCATTTTCTCCTTATGCCCCCTTTAGCCCCAATGCTCCAGTCTTTGCGGTAACAATATGGATGACAGCAAGAGGTACCAGGCAAAAAGTTGCTGGCCCCTTGCAAAGCTCTTTAAAACAGATCACCCCGCATTCACTAACTACACCTACAAAACGATCTCTCAGAGTCAACATCTTTATTAGCATAAGGTTGCTGGGTGTGTCCATGTGTTCAGTGAACCCTAGGAAAAATGAGAGCTGAATTCAATATTCAAGGAAACTGGTCGGAATTCGACACCAACGTATACTCAACTCCCTCAAAATGTTCGATCTGCTTAAAACAGACCGGGCGCTGGCGACCCTGGGTGTGCAAGGTCTGCAGAGCACACAGGAGGCGCTTTGTTTTGTTGAACCGGCGAGAATCGGGCGGGGAAGCTTTCTGGCAGCCTGCGGGCTGACCCCTCGCCGCGGAACTGCCCGCCTGACCCGCCGGCCTCCACGCTGCCTCCACGCTGCGGTGCCGGGGCTTCCCACAGTGTAATCCCACAGGTGGCGAAGGGGAAATTCGTTTAATCCCCCGCCCCGCCCCCAACAAGGCTCCGGCGATGCCCGGGACAGACGGCAGACGGCCCGGAGGACCCTCCGGAGAGGGCTCTCCCGCCCGGCAAGGCAGGTCACGGGCATGAGCGGGAGATTTGACAGGTGGGCGAGCAGCGGCGGGGCCAGGGCGCCAGGAGCGACCAGGGGGTGGTGGCGCGGAAACTGTCAACCCCCGCGGTCACCCCGCCAGTCCGGGCGGGCTGCGGTAGGGGTGCAGCGGCACAAGATAATCGGCACAGTCCAGACAGCAGCGTGCTCGACCTCCGACCCCGCGCGGAGAAATAAAGTTAGTATTGGTGGCCGCGCGGCGCCGCCAAGCTCCGGCTGCAGCTCGAGGCTGCCCAAGGCCACGGGAAGGCATCCCGAGCCCCAAGCAGGAGAGGAAGCCCAGGCGGGGCGTCGGGTCGCGACCCCAGCCCAGGCTGACAGCCACCAGCCCAATCGCCTTCCCTCCAGGCCGCGGACAGGGTCCCGGACCCAGCCCTCTGCCAGCATCGTCGGCAGCCAGCGCCACTTTACCTCCAGTCTTGCCACCAACGCCGCCGCCTCCGCGCGCTCCCCTCACAGAGCGAATCCCTGAGTCCTCGCCACCGCCGCCGGGCCAGGAGCTCCCACCCCCGCCCCCTGAGGTAACCCAGGAAACTGGGAACACCGCCCCCTCCCCCGCATCCGGGCCCAGACCCGCCCGCTTGCGCTTGCGCGCTGGCTCTGCCCGTGCCCCACGCCCCACCCCTCACTGTTTGGGCAGCTCCTCCGTCGCAGAAGTGAGGCGTAGACCCAATGGGGAAGGGAGGGGGCGGGACTAGCCAATGGGGACGGGAAGAGGGCAGGCGGAGACGCAGGGAGGAGGCCGGAGCCGGACTAGGCCCAGGGCGGGGCCGGGGCGGCTGGTTGTGTTCCTTCTCCCTCCACGGGCTCTGTGAGAGCCTGTGAGTTAGAGCCCGCGAGAAAGTGACACAAGGACTGTCCACTAGTCCCCTGTGTTGGTCCAGAGCATGGGGATCAAAGAAATATGGGAAGGGGGTGGGAGAGGGAGGCAGCATCACTAAAGGGTTACAGTGGGATTCCTTCAGGAATCCTGAAGAGATTTACGAAGCTACTGTGGAATTAGCTCGGCGCAAAGGTGCATTTTTCAGCTTGGCCTTCCCCCAACGCATTTGGGTGCAGCGCTCACTGTCAACATTATATGCCTTAAAATAGCGGCGCCTCCAGAGGGTGGGAGCCGTGGGTTAAATACAAGTCTGTTTGGCTGCATCTCTGACATTGGCTGCCGGTCCCAGCTCGCGGCTGGATAAGCTGCGGCCGCGGACAGTGGGGCGTTTTAGAGGAACCCCTCCTCACGACCCAGGAGCTGTGACAAGCACTGCGGGGTGTCTAAGGTAGCGGGACAGAGCCTGAACTCTGAGGGTCTGGGATTCAAGGTCCACCTAGCAATGCAAACTACAGGCGCGTGGTCTATAAATTGACAGGAATTGCTTTAGAATCAACAACTCCAGTAATTTTGCACAGGAATGAAAAAAGAGAAATCATTTGGGATATTATATCCTAAGGCTGTATGCCAAATGCAACTTTTAATATCTTCGATTCCCATCTGACTCAGTAACAGAGTAATAATTGTCCAGGGATGTGCTTTGAAGAGGCTCTCTGGGAAAATCCCGCACTTTGACACACGTCCCCAATGAACTCGGAAGTCCATGCCTTTGGGCACAGGTTGCCCACTTACACTGGCAATGTTTAAAAATAAAAATGCTCGGCCCTGGCAGGGTACTCGGTTGGTTAGAGTGTCGACCCCATACCCCAAGGTTGTGGTGTCCATCCCTGGTCAGGGCACATACAAAGGGTCAACAGTGAATGCATAAATGACGAAATTGAAGTTTTTCTCTCCCTCTCTCTCATAAATAAATAAAATTAAAAAATGCAAATACTCCAGGGATGGGCAACATCCCAAAAGAGAGCAGAATATGCCACCCCACAAAATGCCCCTTTGGCATGTGGATTATATTGAGCTGAAGATAATCAAGACCCAGCAGATTTAGGAAAAACTTTGACCTCTCCTTTAACTACCTGAAAGAATTTAGATAGGTCGCCTGCACGGTGGGGCAAACACCAGATTACCAAATATCTGCTCTTCTTATCTTCCTATCAATTGCCGACCTCCCCTTTGGAATCCCCAGGCCCCTTTTCCATTCCTTAGCTCATGGGTGGCAAACACAAGGCCCATGCGCGGAATCCGGCCCTCCACCTTGTTTTATCTGCCTTACACCTTATTTCTACCCGGAGGCAGCGCTGAGCTCCTTGCCCCTAGTTAGGGAGTAGTTATTTATATTGTCCTAAAATTACATTTGGCCCTTTGAAGGCAACCTCGAGGCTGATGTGGCCCCCGGTGAAAATGAGTTTGACACCCCACAATTGCCTGCCTTTGGGGCTCATATATTCATAAGGTTCCAATACATACAAAATTAAATTTGTTTTTTTCTGTCTTTTAAATTTGTTTAAATCCATCTTATGTCAATTTAGTTAGTAGACCAACCAAGGGAAGAAAGGAAAAATTTTCCACTCCTGCAATATGAAATCCCTAACAAGTTAGTGAGAGAGAAGATGTCTAGGGAAACTGTTGGTTGTTTAACAGATAGAGTTGACTCTTGAACAAGTGGGGGTTAGGAGCCCCAACCCTCCACATAGTCAAAACTCCTTATGTAACTTTTGACTCCCCCAAAACTTAACTAGTCAGCCCTTGGAATTTGCAGGGCATTGGTTCCAGGACCACCACCCCCCGATAGATACCAAAATTCACAGATGCTCAAGTCCCTAGAATGGTGTAGGACAGTGCCCACAGCCAGCTCTCTGCATCCATGGATTCCCAACTGTGCAGGGTTAGGTTCGTGTTTTCCATCCACCCTTGGTTGAATCAGCAGATGCAAAACCCAGGGATAGGTTTGGCAACTGTATATGTATTGAAAAAAGTCTACCTACATAAGCAGACCCACGCAGTTTGAACCCTATTGTTCAAGGGTCAACTGTATGTCATGAGCACCTACTGTGCACTAGGTACTGTGCAAGGCACTGGAGATCTTGGTGAATTTATGTGAACTCAAAGAGGAAGAGAAGTCAAACTTGACCTAATTCACAGTTTTACCTATAACTAAACCTACTTACACATCAGCTTTTACCCACTAATCTCAAAATGACTCATTTTTTTTAATGGACAAAAGAAGTCATAGAATTAAGTCTCTGTTTCTCTTGAATGGAAGATAATAGATAACCCTGAAACAGACTTTATATCTGTATACAGATACTTATATCTGTATACAATGTATACAATTGGCCCTCAAAATATTATGTGTTTGTAAATGACACAAAGTAATGTCATCTGTGACTATTCTTTTCTCTGATTATCTGAGTTATAAAGTATTTTAACCAAGCTTCCACAGTAATGATTTTGTTCAAGAATATTTTACAATATAGATATTAAGTATACATATTAGATTCAACTTAGCTTAAAAGATTTTAAATGAACATAAAAATGTGTGATCATGTACATGCAACAGAAGAAAGAATAAAGAAAAAGTAATAGGTACATAGAAGGAAATCATATTAACATATATATCACACAGTAGAAGACTTGGTAAATAGGAAATTGACATCTTCAGATAATTTGATTTTAAAATTAGATTCTAAAATCAAGATTTTAAAAGCTACAGTTAATGTATATGTGTATAATTCCACATTAATTATTCACCAGAATACATTAAAATAATAATTCCATGACTACATGGACATATAAATCAGATCATGTCATACTCTGCTCAAAAACCTACAGTGACTCCCACTTCACTCAGGTCCAAACCGAAGTCCTCACCACGGCCTATGGAGTCTACCCCGCATGGCTCCCCGATCCTCGTCCCTTCCTGCTCTCCCATCCCTGCAGACATACTGGCCTCTTCACTCTTCACCGGACATTCAGACAGACTCCTGCCTTAACGCCTCTGCACTGGCTGTTCCCTCTGCCCGAAATGCTTTTTCTCCAAATAGCTGCATAGATAACTCAGGTCTTTGCTCAGATTTCACCTTCTCAATGAATGAGGTCTGTCTCAACACTGCTCTTAAACCTACACAACAGATGACTCTGCCCTGGACCCCACACTTGAGTGTCCCTCTTATCACAAGTGTCATCTGTTGTGGATGGAATTGCCCCGCCTCCCATGTTGTAGTTCTAATTCCCAGTGTGACTCTATTTGGAGACAGAGGCTCTAAGGAGGTCATTAAGATTAAATGAGGTTATAAGGGTGGGGCCCTCACCCAATAGGACTGGAGTCCTTATAAGAAGGAAAAGAGACGCCAGAACTTTCCACACCAGCACAGGCCATGGAAGAGAGGTGTCACCAGAAACCAGTTCTGCTGGCACCTTGATCTTGGACCTCCAGGTCTGTGAGAAAATAAATGTCTGTTGTTTAAACAACCAAGCCTACAATATTTTGTTATAGCAGCCCAGCAGACTAATATACCCCCCAAACTACTTTTACTAAAGAATACGCAGCTTCTCTGTCACTTGGGATCTGGTGCTGAGAGTTTGCATGGTGTGATCTTAAACGTGATCTCTTTTATCACACCTATCAGCTTCCAACATCCTACTTAATTTACCCATTTATTATGTTTATTTTTATTGTCTGCCACATTTAGACAACCTTTATTCTGATTATGCTGTACCCCAAGTGCCAGGACAGTACCTGACACATAGTAAGCACTCAGTCAATATTTATTGAATGAATGGTATAATTAAGAAAATTTTGTTTAAATTCAGATAAGCATGCAAATACTCAGCTAATCATACTTTTAGATAAAGTGTGACAACTTTACCGCCCACTGCACGGCCGTGGAGCAGAAATGGATTTGTAAAGAATTGGTGGAGGGGATGCAGTAACAGGCACATGGTCAAGTTTACGCAGATGGTCCTCATTTGACTACAGACCAAGGAAGTGCTACATTATAAATTATAGATGTATACATTTATTTTTGGAGTGCTTTACTTTATTAGAATGCCTATGAATCTTCTAAAAATTGCTTTTTTAATAGGTATCTTGCAACTTTATTGAAGAGGTCAATTCATAATTCATGTCTCCATTAAGTTGTTATTGTAAAATGTATCATATTAGGTTTGTGTAGGATTCTTTTGTGTAATTTTCTCTACTAAACCCCTGATAGCATTCAAATCCCCCAAAGTATGTAAACTTTGCCTTAAAAATTCATGTCATTACATTAAAAAAATGGTAACCATCAAAAATATTTTATGAGATGATCTTTTGAAAAGCTAAAAAGCATTAAAGAACCTAATTTTCCCTTCTTTGCTGTGGAAACCATGTGCCTTCCTGTCCTACTTTAGTGCATGGGAGATACTGCTTGTGGGTGACAGTGTCATTAATTCTCATAAAAGCTTTTTTTTTTCTTTTTAAATTCAGGATTGTTTTTCTGCTTAGAACAGAAAATATTGAATATATGCCACAGTCATAAATTCGAATGTTAAGACAAATATGCAACATAGAAAATGAAAGTTTTCTGTGACCTCATCCCAGAAATCACCGCTAGTGAGTGACACGCATGCCCACGGCTGTTTTAGCGCAGGTATGCACGTTTCAGACGTTTTTATGCACAGGTTTGCATGAGTGAGTGAAGAGTGTTCTGGGGAAGCTCTCGCTCTGAGGGTGTCTGGTACTTAATGATAAAACTCGTTGCAGAGGGAAGGGGAAATGGTGCCTAGAACAGGGTGTCTGGCATCCAAATTTGCTCCCCACCAGCATCCTAGATATTTCTAAGTCCTGAGATGTCAAAGATATTTCAAAGGTATCTGAGATTAACAACTGAAAGGTCCCTTCTCACTGTAGGATCCCTAGTCCCAGACCTTCCTACCCATGTGGCCACATGGTCACACGGAAGAGTGGCTCTTCAAGTTCAGAATGGTTAGGTAAGTCCCTCCTCATTATTCTCCTTTTCATACTGGTACCGACTGTTTCATTCCCTTTCATTTTATTTTATAAGACATCCTTTTGGAATTTTGATTGGTAATTGTATCAAATTTGTATACAAATTTGGAGAGATCTGATGTCTCTAATATTGAGTCTTCCCATCCAGAAGCATGTTTACCCTTCTATTAATTTAGAGCTTCTTTTACTTTCTTCAATAAATTTTTATAGCATTCTTCAAAGAGAGAGAGAGAGGTCCCATGTGCCACATGGAGTGGACTGCCTCGTGCCAGCTGTGGGGAAGGACTGCCCTCCCTGCAGATGTTTGCCTGAGACTTGGAGTGGAGTAAAGACCCTTCTCCCTGCCCAGCTCCACTGCATTGCAGCAAGATAGGAAACAGTACTCCACAGGACATGGATTTCATTTTGAGAACAGGAGACATTGGCCAATTTTGTCTTTTTAATGCAGCTATTCCAGGAGTGAAGTTCTGAGACAGTTGCTCACTTAGCATATAGATGCAACCCTGGGGGTGCCATCTTACTGAAAATAAATGTAATCTGTAATTAGCTGTAATCTGTTTGAAAGTATACCAACATCCGACACGGTAAAGAGGTCCGAAACACACATTGGGGAAAATGTACATTATGTTGGAAAAATCAATCACTGAAATATAGAATAGAGAACATGGGGGTTTTCAGGTTCTAGGGCTCTGAAGGAAACAGTTTATCAGATAAAACATGGTAAATCTCCTTTGTGATCTGTAAAGGAGCTTAAATAAGCATAAAAATAAAATATGTGGGCCTATAATCTGGATTTTAGCCCATTTTTTTTTCAAATTGTGTCACTTCACAGATGTCAGCACGGTAGTTTAGTCAGCAAAGCCCCAAGAAAATGGCCCAGGAGCAGGTGGGCTGGGCCTTCAGCTGGAAGGTGGTCTCACTGAGCTCTGTTGCCTCGCCGGGCAAGGGGAAAGTGGTCCGTGGCAAGTGATTGTTCCTATGGGTGGGAGGGGCTCTGTGGCCAGTGTGCAAAAATGCCCCTTAACTCAGCTTCTCCTAAATTCTTTGTGATTTCTGGAACATTCTCCTTCTTCTATTGCACCCTCCCTCCCTCCACCATCAGACACTGTCCCTAAAAATTAGACACCAGCAACTGAAATAAAAATAATGATTCTAGTCCTGCTGCTGCTATTGCTGCTTATACTGTACAAGTTTTTTTTCCAGACATCCAAAGCACCAACCAAGAATTCAAGGTCACCGAATCAAAGTGACAATGATCCAGGAAATGTGCTGTAAAGCACTGTCATGGGGCCTCTCACCCATCAGGATAACCTCTCCTGATTTGTTTCCTGCCCAGCCTACAGCACCGTTTCTGGAACTCAGCTGCTGGCTGGTAAGTAGGTCCAATGGAGAGCGAGGGTTTCCTGATGGGGTACAGACAGCATTATGTTTACTGGCAGCTGAGCCTCTGCTAACTGTTGGGAGCCTGGCTTTTAACCCTGTGCTTGCTGTCCACTGCACCCAGCTCAGGCAGTGGAGAGAACTGAGTTCTTCACACACTGAAGGCAGCAAGCAGCTGAACATCCTCCCCACTGTGGCTGATTCCTAATAAAGAGAAATGGTTTTAGAACACTCATCAGTAGGGAGAATGTTCTTGCTGCTATGTGGGGGTTTCCTGAAACTGATACATTTGACTTGGAGATATAATAGATGTCTTTGAAAGTAAGACAGATCCTTGGCCATGGGGGCCTGGGTTAGCCAACAAGGAACATATGGTGGGAAATGGTTGAGTGCCAACAATGTTCACCCCCAGTGCCACCTCTGTTCACTAGCTCCCTAACCAGATGCCTGAGAATTCGTGTGAAAGACACCATTTAAAAGGGAAAATGTTTTCCTCCAAATGGATAGTGTTTTGTTTTAATACTATGCATTGTGCTCACCTTTTCCCCTCTAATTAGGAATGCCACCTTTATTGCATACTAAATTTCTTTCTGTTTTCCAGGCTCTTTCTGAACTCTCTAAAATAAAGAAATACATATCCATAAGCTGATAGCCCTGAAAATGGATCTTAATTTTCAGAAGTTCTTCAGAAGAAGTGCTGTCTCATTTTTCCTTTGACTTAACTGCTGTTACATCCATGGCCCTGTGCCTTCTATCTTGTGTATACAAGTGATAGATTATATCACCTGAACTCTGTACATGTTCCAAACACATGTTCTTTTTTAAAATTAAAAAAAAAAGTTAATCCTCACCTGAGGACATTTTTGTTTTCATTGCTTTTAGAGAGAGGAAGGGAGAGGAAAAAACATCCATGTGGGAGAGAGACATCAATTGGTTGCAACCCGTACACATCCTGACCAGGAATCGAACCCACAACCTTTCAAGTATGAGACAACACCTCGACCAACAGAGCCATACCAGCCAGAGCCAAACATGTATTCCTTTTCCTGGCCACTTCTTCAGTTTCAGGGAGTGAAGAGGAAGGAATGAAGGAGGGAGGATATATCCTCTTCAGTGTTAATTTATCAGTCTGTGTGGAAAAAAAAAGTCTTGCCTTCTGGAGAATCAACAGTAGACATTCTGAAAACTTGGAAGAGAAGAGTGTGGGTTGTAAGATCTAAAAGTAACTTTACTGGTCAGTTCTCCTAAGGCAAGGAAACTATGCTGACTTATTACTAGTAAAAGTGTCATAATTAGGCACCAGTATCTTATCAGCGACTGTAAACACATCTTTGCTGCACATAATAAGCACTGTAGGCCAGAGGTAACCATGCGAAGCAGGTTAGAGTAGTTTGTTATTCTACCTCCAGGTATACACAGAACCTCGTGCTGATACCACCTGGGTGGAATGCACAATATAGAACTTACCCAGCTATTTTTACCAAGCGTATTTTTTATAATCTTGGCTCTCTTTCTCTGGGCCTATTCCTTATTTATGGAGAATGTTCTCCTCACTGGCTTGTTTTAAATTCCCACCAGTAGCTTTCCTGTCACTCCTCAAAGGCCCCCGGAGTTCCACTTCATACTCAAAGATTGTTCTTAACCAAAAGGCATTGATCAGATATTACTGCACCATGTCCTCTAAAGAATTCCATTTCTCATCCTTTGAGAGAAGACCATGCATCCAGCTTATGACCATTCAGTTCTGCTAAAGGCTGCCATATTTATCACTATGATAATTCAGCTGATCTGTGTGTGTGTGTGTGTGTGTGGTTGCCAGAATGCTTTCATTATGATTGCTCTTTTTACCAGGAAGGTGCAGGAACATTTGTGATGTTACAGGTGGTGAAATGGGAGCCTAGAGAATTAAGTAACTTAACTGTTAGTAATGGGCAGGGCAGGGTGGAACTCAGGTTTCTCGACTCTGAATTCCAGGCAGGTCTTAACAAAGTAAGCACTGCAAAAACTGCTAATTGGATTTCTTGAAAGGATTTTCTTAAAAGCATTTTTCCAGAGCCTAATTTTAGAGATCAAGTGTTATTAGCACTGTTGTGTTTCAGCTGGTTGCAACTTCTCTATGTGGAAAACACTTCTGCTGCAAGGAAGAGCCAGATATCCTTCGCGGAGTCTTGGCTGCGCTTTAGTTGCCTGACATGACTCCCAGGGAATGCATGGATGGTTATGTTACTGGATGTGTTCTTAACATGCACAATTGCCTTTGATGAAAAAGAATTGGAGTTAGAATGACCATATAAGCTAGCAATCCCTATTCTAGGTGTAGGCCCCAAAGAATTGAAAGCAGGGACTCAAACAGATACACGTGACACTGATGCTCACAGCAGCATTAGTCACAATATTCAAAAGGTGGAAGCGACCCAGGTGGTCATGGACGACTGAACGGGTAAACAATCTGCACTCTCCTTACAGTGGGATGTTGATATAAAGCCTTAGAAAGGAAGTTCTGACACATGCTCCGATGTGGATGAACCTTGAGGACATTGTGCTAAATGAAACAAGCCAGTTCATATTACACGATTCCACTTATGTGAGGCCCCTAGAGGAGTCAAATTCAGGTTGCCAGAGGTTAGGGGAGGGGATAGTTGTGATAGTTCGTGTTTTATGGGGACAGACTTTCAGCTGGGGATGGTAAAGATTTCTGGAGAGGGGTGGTGATGGTGCACAATAATGTGAATGTATTTAATGTCACAGAATTCTACACCTAAAATGGTTAACGTGGTAAATTTATGTGTATTTTAGAGAGAGGGAGAATAGGAGACAGAACAATTAACCCTGATCTGGAGGGTTAGGGGTGGGTAGGGCTTCTCAGAGGAAGTGGCTTTGTCTTGAAAGATAAGGAGCAGTCTGGTGGGCAGAACAGAAGAAAATGGTGTTCTGAGGGAATAGTAGAAAGTAAGAGGCAATCACAAGGTCATGTTCAAGGAACAGCAACTAATCCTGATGACTAGATATTTGCAGGTGACTGGGTGCTTGCAGGTAAATTACAGGAGATAAAGCCACAGTGGCAGAGGGGGCAGATCCTAAAACCTCCCGTGTGCTGTGCAAGAAGTTTGGGCTTTATTCTGCAGCAATGGGAAGCCACTAGTGTCCTTTAAACTTGGGGACATGACCAGGCGTGCATTTGAGAAAGATAATGTTTGGCGGTCGTGTGAAGGGAAAGAGACTAGAGGCAGGGACACCGGTGGGGAGACTCTTGCAGTTGCCCAAGACAGAGATGACGAGGGCCGTGTTGAGAGAATGCGGGGGCCGAGGAGAGGTGGGGAGTGGAAGGCTCAGGGAGTGGATGGTAGCACCCAGCCTGCTGGTGTGGCTTCGATGGAGTTGTCTTTCCTCCCACTTCTGATCTCCCCCAGCCAGGCTGACCTGCCCACCTGCCCTCCAGGTCTCCTGCCTCAGTGCCATCCCTCAAGAACCCTCCCAAACTTGACTTCGTCTTTACCTCCCAACCTCTAAACTCCTGGCTTCCACACTGTCCTCAGCCCCCTCTCAATTCAGCAGGCATTCTGGCTCCTCCTCGCTTTCCCTTGAATCTCTTGTGTGCTTTCTCCCTTCTCCTACAACTCCAGCCATGGAACTTTGCTTTTCTCCCTCCACAGTTCCTCACTCCAGTCCTCGGTTCTGCAACTTCCTCCTCCTGCTGGACCCATCTCTAGTCTCTAGGAAAGGGGTGTAAGGGGGGGCTCAGATGTCTCTGGCACAGGCCAGGAATAGAATAGAAGCTGGAGAGTTGGAGAGGGCCAGCAGTGAGGAGAAAGGGGGGAGAGGAGGGGAGAGGGAATGAGAACAGGAGGGCATTGAGATATGCTGGGACCGATGCTCCTTGTCTAGTAACACCCACATGGGCCCATCTGCTCCCACTTACGGAGCAAGTCCTTGTGATTACGCCACGCCCCAGACCAACAATCCTAGCTTACTGGCACCCAAGAAGCAGAGCTGGAATCCCTCCAGTGAGGGACTTTGGCTCCCCACCACTTCACAGTAGGACCTTCATTCTCCTTCCTCTCGGCACAGTATTTGGCCCCTCTGAGCAAGCAGTTCATATGAACCAGCTCCTGAGAGCACCAGGGCTGCCAGAAACCCGGGTGCTAATCACCTTCCTCAGTAGTTTGAAAGCTTTCAGCCTGCACCCAACCTTCCCTCCAAAGCTGCCACACTCTCGGCTGGCACTGGGAGGTCTCAGAAACACTTTAACCTACCTGTGCAGTAATTGCCTTCTTTGGGAGAGCAAGGAACTCTTCCCTTTGGTAGTCACTCTGTGGGCACCATCACTGCTCAGGAGCTAGCAGCCACCCACTCCGTTCGCTGCAGTGACTCTGGTCTCCTCCATGGCGTTAAGCAAGCTGGGCTGCTTGTTTGCAGTTAACGTCTGGCTTCTGTTCAGCTGACTTCAGGTAGGCTCATTTTCCTGGCATTAGAGGACGTGCACAGTTGAGTCAAACAGCCTGTACCCCATCAGATGGCCAAGGCACATCCCGCTGCACTCTGATGTCGCAGGAGGAAGATGCAGGAGCAGATGGTGAAGGCAGTAGCTGCAGGCACCACAGGAACCTCAGAACACAACTTCCCCGTGGAAGAATGGTTGAGCTGCCAAAAGAGCGATGCACCAAACGCTGGCACGACAGCCACTCTTAGCAAAGCCAAATCATCATTGGAAATGGCTTCTTGGAAGCCCTGTGCTTCTTTTTCATTCGGTGATGGGGCTAGGAAATCTCTGTGTTGCCAGGAGGCGAATGGCCTTCTCTCTCTCTTGCTCTTTGGCAAGTGGCCATGCCTGGGTCACATGGGGAATTTGGCAAGTCAAGTTCGACTCCTTTGCAGTGTAGCTGCAGCAGGATTTCCAGTCAGTGATTTTGGGGTGGCTTCTCTGAGTCATCCTGCCCCAATTCTCCTGCACAGGGGGAGGGCACAAGCCGGTCCCCATGAGATCATCAATACTCTTGGCTGGAGAATTCTGCAGTCCTTAGAGGTTACAGAACTGAACTAAACACCAGAAGCGGAGTCCTGAGCCCAGCCACCTCCATGAACCATCTGCTTGCAAACTTTCACCAAACTCCGGCTGTGGATTTTTGCCCTCTTTGTGCTGACTTCTGCCTCTTTCCTTTTTTTATGCTAATATTTCTTTTTAAAATTTTTGATTAAATACTATTATCATCCTTTTAATTCCATGCCTATTATAGATTTCTGAATTAATGTTTTAATTAACAAATTCATGAGCATATACATGTCTGTATGAAAACCATAAATTGCTACTTCTTTCTTTTTTAATTCTATTGAAGTGAAATTGACATAAAATTAACACTTTTAAAGCAGACACTTCAGTGGCATTTAGTATATTCCAAATGTTGTGTAGCCACCACCTCCATCAACTCCCAGATGTTTTCAGTTGAGCAGTTGAGCCAGGTTTTACAAATCTGATTGTACTCAGTCATCACAACACCACCAACAGGCGGGTATATTTGTATTCCCATTTTATAGTTAAGGAATCTGACACGTGTGTGACGTCACACTGTTGTACATGGTGGCACCAGCATCAGAACCCAGGCTTGTTTTACTTCCAATTCCATGCTCTTAGCTACTAACTGGCCGATGTCTGTGTGTCTGCATGATGCATATATGTATCTACCAATGACACAGTAGCTGCACAATAAATATTTGTTGACTGGGTATTGTGTATTGCATGTATTTGCTCAGAACTTTCCAGGTTATTACTTTATGAGATTGATGTTCATCATGTTATTCTGGACACAGACTCTAATTAAAGAGATTCCCGTCACGACACCGTGGTGGGTCCAGAGCAATGGCTATTGAAGTGGGTGCTCGTGATGGATAATACCACATTGCTACATTCTCAATGCCTGTGCCTGGCTGAACGCTAAAGCACATGGCACAGTCTTTGTAATTAGTTCTGAAACTAAGAGTTGTAAATGTCTTCCAGTACGACGGGTGCTGTGTATGTGTTAGGTCCCCAGGAAACATCTTTTCAATGGACAGTGACTGCAGTCACTGCCTTTAGTGCCTCCCGGTCTGGGCCACTCCAGTGGCTTCCCAGCCACACTCGGAAACAATACAGGTCTGACCATATTTACCATCCTCATATCAGCTCTGGATTAACTCGGTGACACACCCAACAGAGATGTCGGGGTCACAGGAACTGGGAGAAAGTTCTTCATCTTTCCAACTTGAAAACTGGCTGAATGCTATCAATAATAAAGTCATACCAATGTATACTTCTGGGGGAAAAAACAAATCCTCTTTACTTTGAAGGGTTTGTTAGCTCTGTTTTACATTGTAACACACAAAAAGCCCTGAAGTGGTTCCCATACCAGGCAGGCTTACCTCTCCCAGAGTTACCTGCATTTACCATGACGCATCCTGCCTCATTCAGTCCTACAACTGGCCGACCACCCACCACCAGGTGATGCCCTGAACTAATGTTTTCCTCTTGAAAGCAATATATCTCGGTTCGATGATGAACTTGGAGGCCCTTGTTAACCATTAAGATTCAAATCTTGTTCCCCAGCATATGTTCTCAGTTTGGCTCAAATAAACTGTTATACAAATTCCCTACAGGGTTAGATGATTCTTACGTCAACAAGGGTAAATGGGTACTCTCTGTGTGAATTCTGTAATTTTTTTCTGTAAACCCAAAATTACTAAAAACAACAACAACGACAACGATATGATGGGCAGGAAACCTCCCCAGAGGTCATCGTCTGAAACGCGGTGCTTGTTGTTCGAGGAGTCTAACACAACTGTGCACACACGTGCTGAAGTCCTGGCCAAGAGCAATGCCTTGTGGAAAAGAGGATTTCTTAAGGCCTTTGGACTTCAAGGAGCGGTCAAGGGTGAGGGTCTTCCTAGAGACCTTGCCCCTCCTTCCGGTAGCAGCATTGCTGGTAGTCCCTCCCCTTGATCAACCCATTTTCACCCTCACCAGCCACAAAGCCCACAGGCTGGGTCCCACTTTTGACTTCATCAAAGGTCATTATCCCTGTAGGCCATTGCCACTCTCCCTGTAGCCCCTCACTCAGCCCTTCCCTGACCCATACTGATGTCTCTGAATCTGGGACAAGTGACGGCCTCTGTGAGTGCCAGCCTCTGCCACAGTCCAGGTCAGCAGAGAAGAGTCCAAGGCTCAGCCATTTCTGTGTGAGAGGCATGTTCATGTCATGTGGCATATTCTAAGTGGCAGAATTCCCACTGAAGCCATGCACCTAGAGGACCACACCACCTGAGGACCCTGCCCCGGGACAGGAAAGGGGCAGAGCTCTGCGGATTCCTTGCACTGCTGCGGGAGTAGTTCCCTTGTGTCTAAAGGTCATTAGCAGGGCAAGAGCTCCGAGAGCATGCTCATCTGTTTATTTTGAAGATTCCCCCCACCGTGCCTATTTATAAAAAGGAAACTGTGAAGCTAGAGATTCACAGAGGCTCTCATAGAGGAGGCGTGGACTGCCCACTAGTGAGAGCAGAGGGAGGCCCGCTGCCAGACCAAGGCTGCCACACAAGGCTGACCAGGAAGAGCTACAAATGCAGCAGTACCTGGCCAAAGTCTCTGGGAAAATAAATAGGCTTATCAGCTGTCCTTTGGCCTGCAGATACTGTTCTGTCAACAGGAAGAACAGACCCTTCTGTTTTTGGATTCCTGAAAGTCAGCCAGGGAGAGGCAAGACCCACTTCAGAAGTGAGGGTCCCCTATATTCTCCTGAGCAGTGTATCCAAGGCTGCATACACAAGTAGAAAGACTGCAGATGAGACTTCTGGCCAAGATGGAGGCATAGGTAGATACACTTTGCCTCCTTGCACAACCAAAAGAAGGACAGCAACAAATTAAAATAAAAAACAAAACCCAGAACTGACAGAAAATCAAAATGTATGGAAGTCCAACAACCAAGGAGTTAAAGAAGAAACACTCATTCAGACCAGTGGGAAGGGCAGAGATGGGCAACCAGGGTGGAGAGGACTCACAGCAAGGCGGCAGCTGGAGGAGCGGGCGGTCCCACATTTGTGTGTGGATAAACCAGGAGGAACAACTGGGGAGAGAGACAAACCACGCAAGCCAGGCTTCCAGTGTGGGGTAATAAAGCCTCAAACCTCTGACTGAAAAAACCTGTGAGGATTGAAGCAGTAGGAGAAACTCCTAGCCTCATAGGAGACTTTGTTGGAAAGACCCACAGGGTCCTAGAATGTATACAAACCCACCCACCCGGGAATCAGCACCAGAAGGGCCCAATTTGCTTGTCGGTAGTGAGGGAAGTAACTGAAAGCTGGCAGAGATCAGAGCAAGCGGCAGTTCCCTCTCTGACCCTTCCCCCACATATATCACCACAATGCAGTGACCTGGGTTACCCCACCCTGGTGAATACCTAAGGCTCCACCCCTTACTACCAAACAGGTGTGCCAAGACAAAGAAATTTGGCCCAAATGAAAGAACAAATCAAAACTCCAAAAATAGAACTAAGCAATGAAGAGACAGCCAACCTATCAGATGCAGAGTTCAAAACAATGGTAATCAGGATGCTCACAGAAATGGCTGAGTATGGTTGCAAAACAGAGGAAGCAGTGAAGGCTATGCAAAGTGAAATAAAGAAAAATATACAGGGAACCAACAGTAATGGGAAGGAAACAGGGACTCAAATCAATGATTTGGAGCAGAAGGAAGAAATAAACATTCATCCAGAACAGAATAAAGAAACAAGAATTCAACAAAATGAAGAGATGCTTAGGAACCTCCAAGACAACTCTAAATGTTCCAACATTCAAATCATAAGAGTGCCAGAGGAGAAGAGGAAAGGCAAGAAATTGAAAACTTATTTGAAAAAAATAATGAAGGAGCACTTCCCTAATCTGGCAAAGGAAATAAACTTCCAGGAAGTCCAGGGATCCCAGAGAGTCCCAAAGACTTTAGACCCAAGGAAGCACACACCAAGGCACATCATAATTAAATTATACAAAATTAAAGATAAGGAGAGAATCTTAAAAGCAGCAAGATAAAAGGAGACAGTTACTTACAAAAGCGTTCCCATATGACCATCAACTGATTTCTCAAAAGATACCTTGCAGGCAAGAAGGGGCTGGAAAGAAGTATTCAAAGTCATGAAAGGCTTGGACTTACATCCAAGATGACTCTATCCAGCAAAGCTATCATTTAGAATGGAAGGGCAGATATAGTGCTTCCCAGGTAAGGTCAAATTAAAGGAGTTCATCATCACCAAGCTCTTATTATTATATGAAATGTTAAAGGGACTTACTAAGCAAACAACTAGAACAGGAACAGAATCACAGGTTACAGAAATGGAGATCACATGGAGTGTTATCAGTGGAGAGGGAGAGAATGGGGGGAAAGGTACAGGGAATAAGAAGCATAAATGTTAGGTACAAAATAGACAGGAGGAGGTTAAGAATCGTATGGGAAATGGGGAAGCCAAAGAACTTATATGTATGACCCACGGACATGAACAAAGGGGCGGTGGGGTGGGGGAGATGCTGGTGGGAGGGAGGGTTCAGGGAAGAGGGGAATAAAGGGAAAAAATAAAATGGGACAACTGTAATAGCATAATCAAGAAAATATACTTTTTAAAAAAGCCTGCAGATGTGAACAACTGGTTTTTTCTATAACTAACACGAAGCATAGGAACATTCGCAGGAGGCAAGAAAGGAATGGGGAAGAAGAGGAGGAGTTCAGTGTAAGCCCTTCTGTTACTTCATTCAGCTTTTAAGGGCTGAAAACTCCAACCTGTAAGACGAGGATACTTGTGTTGATGCTTGAGTAAATATTTGAGATGATATGTTCTTGTTTTCTCTACTAACTCACTTAATTTCTTTTGGGATCACTATGATGTACACTGGATGGTGAAATTTGTTGATAACACAGACATGTAGAATAACAATTGTTTTAAAGATGCATCATTATGGATCCTGTAGTGAAATATTGATGTGAGTGATGATATGTAAAGCTACTTCATGCAGCCTGACTTTCTTGAAAACAGCAACGCTCTCACAGTTTCAATGAATAATCAGGACCGTAATTGTTTGTGTTTCCAAGTGGAAAAAAGTTTCTGACTTTATGCAGTGATGTGTGGTTCAAAGAGCCAGGGCTGCAAACCAGAAGGCCTGAGCTCCTCTCCAGTGTTGCTGGAACCAGCTATCTGACCGTGGGCCTCAAGTTTCCCATCTGTGAATGAGAAGTGACACTCCTGCGTATGATCACTAAGATGCTGTAATCAGTGTTATTCATGAAGCTGGAGGGGAGAGTGGCCATACACAAAAATAAAATCTATATGACAAGTATATATGAGTATATATGTATATATGTGTGTATATATATATATGTGTGCATATATATATATCTGTCCAGAAGATATCCAGTGATGTGATATGAAAAATAGAGACATTTATTGAAGAAGATACGAGAGACATTGTACATAGGACAATGATACCTCAGTCCCCTTCAAAGTAGGCACCTTGGGTCCTCACACAGTTCTCCCAATCTCCATCAGCTTCCCTGTCGTATTTTCCTAAATCTCATCAATGGTCTGAAATCTCTTCCATCTCAAAGATGATTTTAGTTTTGGGAAAAGCCAGAAATCACAGGGTGCCAAATCTGGGCTGTAAGGGGGCTGAGTCACCTGGATGATTTGATGTTTCACCAAAAACTCTGCATGAGACATGCATGAGTGGGAGCATTTTTGTGATGAAGCTGCCAATCACCAGTTGCCCATAGCTGTGGCCTTCTGAGTCAACTAAATAGTTTCCATGGGGCAATGTTCAAGCTTAATGCAAAATTTGATACAGATTCGTTGCTCTACTTGCTCAGGCATTTTGGATGCAACGGCCACACAGTACACATGCTCACTCAACAGCATCTACCGCCCCGACTGACGAGTACAGTGAAGTTGTCATTGTTCACGCATGCTCATTCCAGTCCACTCTCCTTGGCTGCCAGGTTACATTAATTTCTTGCAAACCATTCTCATTATACTAACAATGGCTGAACTTTTTCCAGACAGGCCTTGTGGTGTGTGTGTGTGTGTGTATAGTATAAAGTGAAAAATGTCACTATCACAGATAATTAGCCAAAGCAATTTTCTCCACAGACAAATCAATATTAAAATTGATTGAATATGTATGGGACATTCACCTTCTGGATTAGGAGGGTCTGTGTATCATATTCTAGATGAGTTTCAGAAAAGGACTTTAAACACCTTTCCTAGCTAATTGTCTCTTGTCTACAGAGACAACTGGTGAGCAAATTATTCCTTCCATTTAATCCACTGCCACCTTTGCTTTTAATCCCAGGGGGTGTGGCCACAGGGCATGGATTTAGATAAGAGCCCATCCTGGCTTTGCCACCTGCTGGCTCTGTTCGAGCCAGATCCTGGTCAACACCCTCTGTGCTCCAGGTCCTTTCTCTCTTAAGTGAAGATAATAATACGTGGAGCTAGAATCCATGAAAAGTACTTTATAAAGTGACAAAAATTCCAATAGTTACCATAATTTCTAAGGTGTCATATTTATAAAAGGCAAGGTATTGACATTCTAAGATTTTAAAGAATTAGTTCACTATAATTCAATACAACTACATAAAAGTGTCACACAAAACATAATGTTGAGTGAAAGACACCAGACACAATGCAGTAGGCTCCATGTGATTCTATCAAGGGGCTCCTATGAGGTTGCATGGTGCTGTTTCTGATGTATGTGATGGTAACATGGGTGTGTTCCTCTGTGATCCCTTATCAAGTCGTGAGCACAGAATCTGTGCCCTTTCCTGCATATATGATACACTTCAATAAAGAGTTAAAAGTTTTGAGACTTCCGGCCAAGATGGAGGTGTAGGTAGACACACTGTGCCTCCTCGCACAACCAAAAGAGGAAAAACAACAATTTAAAAAACAAAAATAGCCAGAACTGACAGAAAATCGAACTGAGCGGAAGTCTGACAACCAAGGGGTTAAAGAAGACACGTTCATCCAGACCGGTAAGTGCGGCGGAGCCGGGTGGAGAGCGCTTAGCAAGACAGCGGTTTGTGGAGTGGTACCGGCAACGTTGCAGCTGCCCGGAGAAACCCTCAGTGAGTGGGCCGGGCCCAAACTCGGCCAGTGCACTCAGCGAAACCTGCGCCTGGCCGAACCAGACCCAGCGGGGCTGAGACTGGTAGACTGGGCAGTCCCTCATTCGCACGCAGATCAACCGGGAGAAAAAGCTGGGGAGCGGAGCAGAACTGGCAACCCACCATCTCGGGAAAATAAACCTTCAAACCACCATTGAAAACACCTGTGGGAGTTGAGGCGGCAGCAGGAGGAACTCCCAGCCTCACGGGAGAGTTCATTGGAGAGACCCACAAGGACTTGGAACTACAAAAGCCCCCCCTACCCACCCCATAGCCAGCACAGAACGACCCAACTTGCTTGTGGGTAGCAGAGGAAGTGTGGAGAGTGGAGCAAGCACCATTGTTCTCTCAGGCCCCGCCCCCACAGGCAACGACACAACACTACGACTTGGGTTACCCCACCCTGGTGAACACCTACGGCTCTGCCCCTTAAATTAACAGGCGCACTGAGAAAAAAAAAATGGCCCAAATGAAAGAACAGATCAAAGCTCCAGAAAAAATACAACAAAGTGAAGAAGAGATAGCTAACCTATCAGATGCACAGTTCAAAACACTGGTAATCAGGAAGCTCACAGGATTGGTTGAAATTTGGTCGCAATTAGATGAACAAATGAAGGATACGCTAAAGGAAATGAGGGGGAATGTGCAGGGAACCAATAGGGATGAGAAGGAAACTGGGACTCAAATCAACAGAGTGGACCAGAAGGAAGAAAAAAACATTCAATCAGAAAAGAATGGAGAAACAAGAATTCAAAAAATGAGGAGAGGCTTAGGAACCTCCAGGACATTTTTAAATGTCCCAACATCCAAGTCATAGGGGTGCCAGAAGGAGAAGAGGAAGACCAAGAAACTGAAAACTTATTTGAACAAATAATGAAGGAGAACTTCCCTGATCTGGCAAAGGAAATAGACTTCCAGGAAGACTAAGAAGCTCAGAGAGTCCCAAAGAAGTTGGACCCAAAGAGGAGCACACCAAGGCACATCAGAATTACATTACCCAACATTAAAAATAAAGAAAGAATCTTAGAAGCAGCAAGAGAAAAGGAGACAGTTACCTACAAAGGAATTCCCATAAGACTGTCAGCTGATTTCTCAAAAGAGACCTTTCAGGCAAGAAGGGGCTGGAAAGAAGTATACCAAGTCATGAAAGGCAAGGACCTACATCCAAGATTACTCTATCCAGCAAAACTTTCATTTAGAATGGAAGGGCAGATAAAGTGCTTCTCAGATAAGGTCAAGTTCAAGGAGTTCATCATCACCCAGCCTTTATTATATGATATATTAAAGGGATTTATATAAGGCATAGAGGGATATCAACAGGGGAATGGGAGGGGGAGAGAGGAGTAAAAAGTATAGAGAATAAGTGGCATAAGCGGTAGGTAGAAAACAGACAGGGGGAGGTTAAGAATATTATAGGAAATGTAGAAGCCAAAGAACTTATGTGTATGACCCATGGACAAAAACTAAAGGGAAGGGTATGGGGGCAGTGTGGGGTGGAGGGGAATAAAGGGGGAAAAATGGGACAACTGTAATAGCATAATCAATAAAATATATTTTTTAAAAAAGTTAAAAGTTTTGATTTAAAACAATTAGTCACCATAGATAAAAACAACAGCAACAACAAAAATTTCCAGGTTTTCCTTCTTCCAGAATAGTCACTATTTTTTAAAATTTTTATTTATTGATTTTAGAGAGAGAAAGAGAGAAACATCAATTTGTTGTTCCACTTATTTATGCATTCTTCTGTGTACCTTGACAGGGAATTGAACCTGCAACCTTGGCACATCAGAACAATGCTCTAACCAACTGACATACCCGGCCAGGGTATGACACTCTTTTATTTTAATCCTCACCCAAGAATATGTTTTTATTGATTTGAGAGAGAGAGAGAGACAGAGAGATGTGAGAAAGAAACATGTTGGGCCCCAACCAGGGATCAAACCCACAAGCTTGGCGCATGGGGGCGATGCTCTAACCAACTGACATACCTGGCCAGGGCCCAGAATAGCCACTCTTCATATCGTAGATCCTCCTAGAATTTCTTTTCTCTCTACATAAACACATATTTTACAAAAATGGAATTATTCTGCGTTTTTTGGTAACCCAGTTTCCTCATTAGGCAATATATTATAGTTCTTCCATGCCAATAAATAATCATTTACTAGCTCAGTACTTTACTAGTACTGAGGTCTGTTTTTATCAATGCCCTATTTTACTATTACAAATACTGATACACGTCTCTCAGGCACTGGGCCTCCTTCTGGAAAGACGGCACCAGTGAGCTTGCCCACCTGCACTGGGTGAAAATTCGCCTTCCCGGTGCACTTTTCATCTTCGACCACCTGGAAGTTCCGTGTCACTGAGCACAAGAGGCATGGAGAGGCAGGGGGTTAAGTTCTGGCTCTGGGTTAGAGCAGACGTGGGGCCACCTTCCAGCTCAGAACCTCAGTTTCCTCAGCTATAAAATGGGCTAAATAATAAATAATATTTCCGAAAGAGAGGAGTTAAATACCTTAAGGCTAGTCCCAACCACTTCTGACTGTTCCGCCTTCTCTTTCCCAAACTCCTTTCCAAGCTCTCTCCTCCCAGCAGCCTAGACGCTCCCAGTGAATGTCAATCACACCCCAGCAGCCACAGCGGCCAGGGTAGAGAGCAAACTCTGACTCCTGAGCCGGTCTGGCCTGAGGCCAGGCCTCCTGCCCTGCCTCTGCCTGCTGACGCCTCTTGCCCGCTTTCCCTCTCCACCTTCTCGTGACTGCGCTGGCAGGGCCCTGGGCGCAGCCTGGTCTGCTCTTCCTCCACTCCTTCCTGTCCTTGCCGACTTGAGCTTAAAAACCACATCCTTAGGAGCCCTTCCCTGCCCCACCTCTATTTTCTCCCACAGCATCCTGCCTAGTCCCTCCACAGTGCTTATTACTACACGTAATTACATATTTCTCTGTTTACTCTGGTATTTTCTGTCTCCCCATCTCCTGGTAACAAGGCAATGAACTGCTCTATCCCCAGAACTTCCTCCTTAGTAGGTGCTCAGTAAACACTGGTTGAATGAGTGAAGGACCATGTCACTTTTACTCTGGTCTGGTGGCTTGTAAACCCTTAGCACTGTGATATGTCATGGGAGCTGTCCAGTCTTGGTGACCTGTCCCTCTGGGCAGCTCTCTTTCTGATCTTAGCCCCTCCAGGCCATTTCTGACTTTTCCCCTTCCCCACCCCTGTGTTCCCAGTTCTGTTCCACCTTCTGCGGCTCTGAAATGAAACATCTGCTATTTTCTACTCTGTTCGGTGTTTGAAGTGCTTCCCTCCACATTAGGGACTACATATGACACTAATCCAGTTCCTTCTAGTAGCATTCTGTCTCCAGGGTGGGAGGGTTTCAACAAACACTGATTAGTTCAGTATTTATTTATTACGTGAATACCAAGTGGGCTATATTAAACATTAAGGACATGAAGATGAGTAAAATACAGCATATCCAGGGAGGGAAGTGCATAATTATAACATTGTGTAGCCAGTGCAGTGACTTGCTACACAAAAGACAGTCTCACCGGGGAAGATGCCTAATCCAGTCTGGGAGAGGAAGATCCGAGCAGGCTTCCTGGGGGACATGTCATGGATCTGAGCCAGAAAAAGGGGAGGAAGGCACGACAAGCCCAGGGAACTGCATGCGCCCAGATATGGAACTGAACGGTGACATGCTGTGGTCAGGAAAACAGCGGTTTAGTGTTTCTAGAAAGCAAACTGCTTGTCAGAAAGCTGAAAAGTGAGTTGGAGAGACAGACTAGGGCCTGAGCAGGGAGGGCTTGGGGGTCAAGGGTCGAAATTCGGGCATTTAGGTAGAAGAGGTCACTGAAAGTTGTAATGGGGGTGGGACAAGGGAGGGTAGATTTGAGGACACATTGGTGGCGGGGAGACCAGTGAGAGATAATGAGTCTCTTACCTGGGGAGAGATGAAAAAGAGAGAGAGAGAGAGTCTGGGACAGTTTCAAGAACGTTTAAGAGCTAAAACTTGTAGGACTCGGGTACTGGTTAAGTGTGGGGTTTGTTGGCTGAGGTTGCGGAAAGAGAGCAGAGTCAAGCGCTTGGGTGATGCAGTTAGGATGCAACTTCACCCTCAGTGAAGAGAATGCCTGGAGACCCGGTGGGCAGGAGAGAGTGAGGCGGGAGTCCTGGGAGGTAACGCACAGCACGGCGACTATGGCCCGTGGTGCTGTGTTGTGGGTTTGAACGTGGCTGAGAGAGTATTTCGCAAACGTCCTCATCACAAGAAGAACAAACTGTGACTGCGCGGTGCTGGGTGCTGACTAGACTCATTGGGGGTCATGCCCCAGCACACGCGGACAGTGGGTCATCAGGTTGTACACCTGCAGCCGATAGCCAGCTACAGCTCCATTTAAGAAAATAAACATAGCATGTCTAACTCCTCCTTCAGCAGAAGTGGAGAGCAATAGAAATATGAATAGTATTTCCAATTAAGTCTCCAAATGAGGCAAAAAAGGAGAAATAATTTATTTTACCCATGTGTAGCAAGTTAAAGCACTAAAATTCCATCTTACAATGTTGTGGGACAAACACATGCTTTCATAGAACTCGCACATTCAGAGGTGTTTTGTGTATATATAACTTAAATATACACAATTTATGTTGATAGCTGAGTTTGTACGGGTACCCTTAAGTGTTACACAGGCGGCTAGTGCCTCAGTCACCTCACCCCCGTCCCAGCCCTGAAAGTTAAAACCTCTCGAAGAACGACTGTGTGTCACAGGACTGGAGACATTAAGGCAAAGCACCTCACTCAACATCTCTTTGACCACTACTCAAAATTTCAGCAACTCTGGTCATTACTGTTCTTTCTCTCCCTCTCACACGCCCATATAAACTCTCAGACAGACATATGTTCTCTCTCTGTGGTCCTTTATTAAAATGTCAACAATTTCCAGCTTTACAGCCACAGCTAACTCTGTAGAACGCCCACTCTCTACACCGTTCAGTAATCCGGAAACACTCCTGTGTGGGAGGTGCTTCTAGTCCCACTTACATGACAAATTGACGCTGAGAGAAGGTGGGAGCATGCAGCTTCAAGGGCTATTTCTGTCACCCCCAGGTGGCTTAACCACCTGCAGCAAGTAGACCTCTATCATAGTCCATGGCATCTGACCACCCGGAGCCCCAGATTCCTTTTGGGTAAGATGTGACTGCTGCTTGCCCACACCTCCTCATCTTATGTAAGGATTAAGATAATAGACTTGAGTCCTCAGCTCAGTGCCTGGCACCTAGCAGGAATTCGAATTGCTGATGATGACGTGGATGATGATGATGATGATGATATAATTGGTCAAAGGTCCATAGCTACTAGGCAGTGATGTCATGCTGCTCCTGAACTCCCAGAGTTCCTTTCTCCAGAGTCAGGGCCTCAATCATTCCTTGAGATGTGGGAGGTTAAATGTAAAGGGTATCTATTTACCACCTTCAAATTAAGTACAATAGACTGAACTACCACATATTTTTTAAAGATATCATTGCCTTGACCTCTGCCATCAGCCGAGCTGCTCAGTGGGCAGAAGCAGGGGAGTCGTCTGGAGTGTCAGCCTGCCCCACCCCGCACTCCGCCTGCTCTCAACATCCCAGTGCCACCGCCCAGCCCAATTTGGAAAGTGATGTTCTCCCCCCTTCCCCTGCAACGTCTGGTTCTCCCCTGCAATGTCTGGTTCACCACTGCAAGCTGCAAGCTGCTCTCCTCGCCTCTCTTCTGCGGACCCCCACCACCCTCTCCCCGACTGGTGCGCACTTTCTTCCAGTCTGGACTCCAACATTGGATCATTTAGTCATGAGCATTTTTTTTAAAAAATCTCCTTTATTTAAATTCCGTTCAATCACTGAGAGCCCAAGAAACTAAACTAAATTGAATGTCAGCCTCTGTCCCTCGCTCTCTACCTTTCTCCTTGTCCCTGGAATGACTGCCATCTCCTTCTAAACGGCACTAGTCATCTAAGAGACTTCCCGCCTCACCTTCCCGTCTCCAGCACCATCAGGTTTTCCCTCTGTCGGTCTCACCGGCACACGAATTATTTCTGTACAAAAACCCTTGGGTCCTAATGCTCTCTAGCTGTGGCTGCACTGCTCCACTGCCCCTCCCGGGAATCTGTGCACTCTCTTCTCTCTTGCTCTTTCCAACCTATTCTAGTTGACTCTGGCCCCTTTCTTTCCAGAAAATGCTCTTTCGTGGTCAGCAGAAATGCTACTGCCATACAAAGCAGTCGTCTCTCTGTCCTCGCTGGACCTGACTTCTCAGCAACACTGGGCATAGCGACCACTCCCATCTCAGCCTGGGCTCCTTGGCTTGGGCACATCGGTTCTCCTGGGTTTCCTGCCGCTCTCCATCTGTTCCTCCTGGGTCTCTGAATTTTGGTGGATCCCTGTCGCATGAGTTTGCTAGAACAGCTATAACAAAGAACCATGAACTGGGTGGTTTAAACACCAGAAATTATTCTCTCAGAGTTCTTTTTATTAAATTTTTAATGAACTTATTGGGGTGACATTGGTTAAGAAAGCCATATAGCTTTCCGGTGTCCAATATTATAATACACCATCTGTATGTTGTATTGTGTGCTTACCACCCAAAATCAAGTCTCCTTCTGTCACCTTTTATCCCCCTTTACCCTCCTCTACCTCCCCCACCCCCTTTCCCTCTGAGAATCATCACATTGTTGTCTGTATCTATGAGTGTGTTTGCTTTTTTTTCTTAATCCTGTCACCTTTTTCACCCAGCCTCCCAAGTGCCCCACCCCCACCGCTGACAGCTGTCAGTCTGTTCTCTGTATCTATGAGTCTGTTTCTATTTTGTTTATTTTGTTCATTAGATTTCACATTTAAGTGAAATCACATGGTATTTTCTTTATCTGATTGGCTTATTTCACTTAACATAATGCTCTCCAGGTCTATGCATGTTGTTGCAGAGGTAAAATTTCCTTCTTTTTTATGGCTGAGCAGTATCCCATTGTGTAAATCTACTACAGCTTTTTTATCCACTCATCTACTGATGGGCACTTGGGCTGCTTCCAAATCTTGGCTATTGTAAATATCACTGCAGTGAACATAGGGGTGTGTAAATTCTTTCAAATTAGTGTTTTAGGTTTCTTTGGATAAATTCCCAGAACTCTCTCCTCACAAGATTCTAGTCCATTCCACCCTCTCTCTGCTGGAGTCCAGGGTGAGTGGCTGCAGATGAGATTTTGTGCATTGGCCCTTTAAGAAGGTGCCTGTGTCTAGCAGACTCCCATTTCTCCCTGGTGAGTAGAATCCCTGCTGATTTTCACAGCCCAATGTTATATGGGTGCCTCTTCCAGGCTCTGGTGCTCTGGACTGAGGAGCCCATTATGGGGTTGGTGTAAGGTTGAGACCCCACGGTCCTCCGGGGTAACCTTCGCAGCTGAGATATCCCTCCAGAATCTCAGCCATCACCCATGGGAGCAGGGCCAGAACTTTTTGGGTCTCTGCCTTTCCTACCAGTCTCGATGTGGCTTCTTCTGTAGATCCTTGGTTATACGAGTTCTTTTCAGCTAGTCTTCAGTTGGTTATTCAGATACTTGTTCTGTATTTCATTGTAATTCCAGTTTGGTTCTGGGAGGAGGTGAGTAGAACTCCTACCTACTCCACCACCACCTTGGACTGGAGAAAGTCTGAGTGCTGAATGATGAAAATGAGAGAGTGCATGCATGAATGCCCAGCTGCACAAATTCCGTGTCAGTGCAAGCTTCTTTTCACTCACACAGGGTCCCTTTTTAAATCTGTTTACCTGTCACCTCCCACTTGTGGCAAAGATTGTGTCTTCTAGTCCTCCTTTATCCCTGCACCAGACAATAGAACTAGTGTTTGCTCGAGTAAGTAACAGTGAGTCAACAATTATTGGGTGCTAACTATTTTAAGGATATTTAAAAGACAAAGATTTAAACACAAAACAGAGTGGTCCTCAAGGAGCTCATGCCAGTCTGATTTTTTCACGGTGGCTACACTTTTTCTTCTTTAACGGAGTGTCTTGTCGAATATGAAACTGAGTGTGGTTGAATATTTATTTCTTTGTTATACTTTTCATAGAAATAAAATAATAAATCATTTAAAATGTCTTCTGTAGACCACCAGACCTATTTTTGTCAGCAAATACTGTTGGTAGGCCTCTGTCCACGTTACCGCCTGGCTGGATGTCAAGGTTGCTGGTCAAGTCCTACTGCATGTACTTGTGGGGGGCCAGGGTCCCTATAGTGGCACATGTTTGAACCTGAATCCAAGTAGTAGTAGGGCGGGCTCACTTTAAACAGCATGCACCTTTAGAAGTTCTGGCACTGGAGCCTCTGCTCCATGCTTTGAGATGGAATCAAAGCTTGCTTTGGCTTCGACTTTAGCTTTGGTCTAATAATAGTCTGATAGGTAACAACTGCTTTGTAATTTAACTTTTCCCCTTTAATGACAGGAACACAAACACACTCTTTGACTTCCTTGGCATCTGTGAGGTGAGTTATGCATATTATAGATGCAGAAATGGAATGAAGAATAACTTGCATAAGGCCAGACAGCAAGTCCAAGAACATAGTGACTGCAGAGCCACAAGGCCACCCAGAACTCCTTGGCTGCTGCTGCCTTCTCGTACCCCCACTGTAGCTGGCAAACATCAACAGAGAAGAGCAGTTTGGTCTCATGGAGAGGAGGAGAGACTGAAGACAGTGTTCCCAGCATTTGAAAGGGTGAAGACAGGCCCAGGTTGCACTTCTGTCCTGTCCAGTTGGGGTGAAGAAATCCAGGTGGCGAGTTCCTTCCTTCTCACCTGCCCCTGTCCTCCCTGACCTCTGAGAGGCAGCCAGGACGCTTTCTTCAGCAGTGTGTGCTCGACTCTGGGCAAGATAGGTTATGATAAAAACCAAAGGTGAGCCCTGACATCTCCTCTAATTGCCCTGAAGGGTTTCTGACTCTAAGCCAGAAGACATGTAATATTGCATTTTCCTATTAGGGAGGGAGACTCTTTACCCATAGAAGATCTCCCACTTCCTTAGGTACAATGGACCTTAGCAAAAGCATCCATCACTTACTAAACACCTATTTGAGCCAGGTACCATCGGGCATTTTCTATGGTGTCACTTAATCCTCATGACCACGAATATTTACTGAGCAACTACCACGTGCCAGACACTGTGCTGGGGAGAGGATATACAAAAAGTATATTGGGTACAGTCCCTGCTCTCCAGAGCTGTATAGTCTAGTGTACAAGGTATAATCATGACCAAGTGACTGTAATCCAGCATTGCAAGGGCAAAGAGGCAAGCCCAGAGAGCTGTGGAAATACGTAGGAGGAAACCCTGACCCTGGGTAGGGGTGCCAGGGAGCTCTTATTATATGGAGTGACGTCTAAGCGCTCGCTGATGGAAATGACTATCTCCAGAATTATCTCTGAGCCTCCTAGAGTTCATGGAACACAGAATACTGGCCCCAAAGATGCCCACATCCTCATCCCCAGACTATGTTAGTTTATATGTCAAAGGGTCTTTGCTGGTGTGATTAAGTTAGAAATCTTGAGATGCGGAGATCATCTTGGGTTTTTGGGGGGGCCCAGCGTAAGCACATATAAGCAATACTATGTATGTGATGATGGCAGCAAGAGGTTGGGGTGATGAGAGGAAGGGGCCACAAGCGAAGGCATACGGGCGCCCCCAGAAGCTGGAGAGGGCAAGGAAACGGATTCTCCCTCAGAGCCTCCAGCAGGAATTCACCCTGCCGACATTTGATTTTGATCTGTAGACTCATTTTGACTTATGAGAGCTGTGGTAGGATAAATTTGTGTTGCTTTAAGCTACTAGGTGTGTGGTGATTTGTTAGAGCAGCAATAAGAAGCACACAGATTTTAAGTAACAACCTGCCCAATGCCAAATTAGATAGGATGAAGCAAAGATTAAAACCAAGAGTGATGTCAATTGTATTTCAGTAAAACTGGGGAAATAACCCAGAAAACAACAAAGCCCAGGTGGTCTTTTTCCAAAGCTTACGTTACCACGTAAGAAACGGCTTGGGCACGGGCTCAGGCTGTTCTGAAGAGCCTGCATGCCAGTTTCCTTCCCTTCTCACTTGCCAAAGGCACAGTGCATACTTACGGAGACAGTAAGTGCTATTAGATTCTAAAATGCTGGAATGCTAGGTAGAGGACGAAATCTGTGGATCGATGAGTTATTTTCTGAATAGTAGAGTAGAAAGAGAACAGATTACAGTTCAGAGAGCCAGGCTGCAGCCCTAGTACTGGGACTAACTAGTTCTGAGGCTTGAGCAAACCCTTTCGTGTTTCTGGGGCTCAATTTGCTCATCTGGATAGGGCCCAAGCTAATGGTTTGGTTTTTTTTTTAACTATATTTTATTGATTATGCTGTTACAGTTGCCCCACTTCCCCCCCTTTTTCCCCCCTCCCCCTTGCCCCCCTTTCCCCTCCCTTTAGTTTTGTCCATAGGTCATACACATAAGTCCTTCTGCTCCTGTACTTCCTATACTATTCTAACCTCCCCCTGTCTGTTGTCTACTTCCCATTTATGCTACTTGTTCTGTGCCCCATTCCCACCCTCTCCCCCTACCACTCCCCTGTTGATATTCCTCCATACCTCATATAACTCCC
>PVJI01013393.1:0-47946 GCA_004026765.1 Micronycteris hirsuta
TCTGAAAGCATCCTTATTACCAGGGATTTGAACTGTGCATCTGATAGGTTGGCTATCTCTTGGTCGGTTAGCTCTGGGGTTTTGATCTGTCCCTTTCTTTGGGCCATTTTTTTCCCCCTCGGTGAACCTGTTACTGTAAGGGGGGCGGAGTCTTGGGGCTCCCCTGTGCAGGGAAGTTCCCGGTAGTTGTGCTGGGACCCTAGCCTCTGGGGGCGGGGCCTGAGCACACAATGGCGCCTTCTCTGCTCTCCGCACCCACACCGCCTCCTGCAAGCACTTCGGGCCCCTTTGCGCTGACTCCGGGGGTCGCTCCGGGGTCGGTGGGAGCTGGGCGCAGACCGAGCTTCAGTCGGTCCCTGTCTGGGTGTGCTTCAGCCCCGCGCACGGGAACCGCCCCTCCAACCGCGGACCTGCCGTCTGCTCACCTGCTCGCCGGGGGGTCGCCGAGCACTCTCCCTTGGCTCTGCACCTTCTGGTTCACCAAACTTGATGAATGTATCTTCTTTAATTCCTTGGTTGTCGGACTTCCTCTCAATATGATTTTCTGTCAGATCTGGCTGTGTTTGGATGTGTATATTTCTTTTTTTTCCCTTGTTTGGTTGTGCGAGGCGGTACGGTGCATTCACCTATGCCGCCATCTTAGGAAGTCTCGCTACTGACTTTTTTAAAGTATATTTTATTGATTATGCTACTACAGTTGTCCCAATTTTTTTCTCTCCTTTATCGCCCTCTTCCCTGTACCACCCCCCTCACCCTCCAGCGACTCCTACTCCCCACTTCATGCCTATGGGTCGTACAAATAAGTTCTCTGGCTTCTCCATTTCCTACAATATTCTTAACCTCCCCCTGACTATTTCGTACCTACCTATTCTGCTTCTTATTCCCTGTACCTTTTCCCACAATTGTCCCCTTCTCCCTCCCCACTGATAACCTTCCATGTGATCTCCATTTCTTTGATTCTTTCCTGTTCTAGTTGTTTGCTTAGTTTTTGTTTTTTAGGTACAGTTGTTGATAGTTGTGGGTTTGTTGTCATTTTACTCTTCATAGTTTTTGATCTTCTATTTCTTAGATAAGACCTTTTAACATTTTATATAATCAGGGCTTGGTGATGATGAACTCCTTTAACTTGACCTTATCTGGGAAGCACTTTATCTGCCCTTCCATTCTAAATGATAGTTTTGCTGGATAGAGTAATTATGGATACAGGTCCTTGCCTTTCATGACTTCAAATATATCTTTCCAGCCCCTTCTTGCCTGTAAGGTTTCTTTTGAGAAATCAGCTGATAGTCTCATGGGAACTCCTTTGTAGGTAACTCTCTCCTTTCCTCTTGCTGCTTTTAAGATTCTCTCCTTATCTTTAATCTCGGGTAATGTAATTATGATGTGCCTTGGTGTATGCTTCCTTGGGTCCAACTTCTTCGGGACTCTCTAAGTTTCCTGGACTTCCTGGAAGTCTATTTCCTCTGCCAGATTGGGGAAGTTTTCCTTCATTATTTGTTCAAATAAGTTTTCAATATCTTGCTCTTCTTCTCTTTCTGGCACCGCTATGATTTAAACGTTGGAATGTTTAAAGTTGTCCCAGAGGCTCCTAAGTGTCTCCTCATTGTTTTGCATTCTTGTTTCTTCATTCCGTTCCAGTTGGATCCTTATTTTTCCTTTGTTCCAAATCATTGATTTGTCCCAGTTTCCTTCCCTTCACTGCTGGTTCTCTGTATATTTTCCTTTATTTCATTTTGTGTAGCCTTCATTTCTTCCTCCATTTTGTGACCTAGCTCAACCATTTCTGTGAGCATCCTGATTACCAGTGTTTTGAATTCTTCATCAGATATGTTGACTATCTCTTAATTGCTTAGTTCTTTCTCTGGAGTTTTCATCTGCTCTTTCATTTGGACCATATTTCTTTGTCTCAGCACACCTGTTACGTATAAGGGGCAGCCCCTTAGGTATTCACCAAGGTGGGACAACCCTCTTTCCTGCTTTGTGGCACTGTTAGGAAGGGGTCAGAGAAGGAACAATGCCACTTGCTCTGTTCTGATCCCACTTTCCATCACTTTCCTCGATTCCCACAAGCAGTCTGTGCCTTTCTGTTGCTGATTCCCTGATGGGTGGGTTTGTGTACATTCTAGGACCCTGTGGGTCTCTCCAATGAACTCTCCTGTGAGGCTGGGAGTTTCTCCCCCCGCCACAGTCCCCACAGATCTTTTCCTGAAACTGTGGTTTTGAGTTCTTAGCTGCCCACTCTGAAACCCAGGGTTTGGCAGTCCATCTCTCTACCCCGCTTTCCCCCAGGCTGTCTGCACACAAATGTGGGATTGCCTGCATGGTCCTTGCAGCGCCCTCCCTGCCCCACTGCCCAACTCCACCCCTCCCACTTCTGGTTGAATGCCTCTTCAACTCCTTGGTTGTTGGACTTCTATGCCAATGTTTTTCTGGCAGTTCTGGTTGTTCTTTGTTTTGTTTTGTTTTGTTGCTGTAAGAATTTTTTAAATTTATTTTATTGATTATGCTATTACAGTTGTCCCATTCCCCCCCATATCCCCCTGCCCTGCACCCCCCCCCATTCCTTACTCTTTGGTTTTTGTCCATGAGTCATACACGTAAGTTCCCTGGCTTCCACATTTCCCATACTATTCTCAACCTCCCCCTGTCCATTTTCTACCTACCATTTACACTACCTATTCTCTGTACTTTCTCCTCCTCTCTCCCCTTCCCACTCTCCTGTTGATATCCCTCCATGACTTACATAAATCCCTTTAACATTTCATACAATAAAGGCTGGGTGATGATGAACTCCTTGAACTTGACCTTATCTGAGAAACACTTTATCTGCCCTTCCATTCTAAATGAAAGTTTTGCTGGATAGAGTAATCCACGTTGTAGGTCCTTGCCTTTCATGACTTGATATACTTCTTTCCAGCCCTTTCTTACCTGCAAGGTCTCTTTTGAGAAATCAGCTGACAGTCTTATGGGAATTCCTTTGTAGGTGATTGTCTCTTTTTCTCTTGCTGCTTCTAAGATTCTCTCCTTATTTTTAATCTTGGATAATGCCATTATGATGTGTCTTGGTGTGTTCCTCTTCGGGTCCAATTTCTTTGGGACTCTCTGAGCATCCTGGACTTCCTGGAAGTCTATTTCCTTTGCCAGATTGGGAACGTTCTCTTTTATTATTTGTTTAAATAAGCTTTAAATCCCTTGGTTTTCCTCTTCTTCTGGCAACCCTATGACCCGGATGTTCAGATGTTTACAGATGTCCCGGAGGTTCCTAAGCCTCTCCTCATTTTTTTGAATTCTTGTTTCTTCATTCCTTTCTGGCTTAGCGTTTTTCTCTTCCTTCTGGTCCACACCACTGATGTGAGTCCCAGTTTCCTTCCCATCACTATTTCTTCCCTGTACATTTCCCCTCATTTCTCTTAGCGTATTCTTCATATTTTCATCTAATTTGCAACCAAATTCAACCAATCCCATGAGCGTCCTGATTACCAGTGTTTTGAACTGTGCATCTGATAGGTTGGCTATCTCTCTGTCACTTAGTTGTATTTTTTCTGGAGCTTTGATCTGTTCTTTCATTTGGGCCATTTTTTTTTCTCAGTGCACCTGTTACTTTAAGGGGCGGAGCCTTAGGTGTTCACCAGGGCAGGTCAACCCACCTCATTGTGTTGTGAAGCTGTCTGTGGGGGTGGAGCCTGAGACAGAACAATGGTGCTTGTTCTGCTCTCTGTGGGCTCCCAGTCACCTTGTATAACACCCACAAGTGAATTGGGCCCCTCCTCGCCAGTTCCCGGGTGGGTGGGCCTGTGCAGATCTAAGTCCCTGTGGGTTTCTCCAGTGAACTTTCCCATGATGCTGGGAGTTCCTCCCGTCACTGCCTTAACCCCCACAGGTGTTTTCAATTGGTGGTTTGAGGCTTTATTTCCCTGCATTGATAGGCTGAGTGGTCTGCTCTGCTCCCCAGCCTTTCCTCCCAGTCTATCTGCGTGAGTATGAGGGGACCGACCAGTCCACCAGTCTCAGCCCTGATGGGTCCGGGTCGGCCAGCCACAGGTTTCTCTGGGTGTGCCTGCCACGGGTTTCACCGAGTGTTCCAGCCGTGGGCCTCTCTGGGCAGCTGCAGCATTGCCCCACCGCTCCACAAACCTCTGAAGCATTTCTGCCTACACCTCCATCTTGGAACCTGTCTCCAGAAAAATCCCTGACTTTTTTTTTTTTTAAATCCTCACCCGAGGACATATTCACTGATGCCAGAGAGAGAAGAATGGAGAGAGACAGACAGACAGACACATAGAGAAAGAGAGGCATTTATGTGAGAGAAACATCAATTGGTTATCTCCCCTGGGTGCCCAACCAGGGACTAGGACAAACGTGCAACCTAGTTATGTACCCTGACCAGGAATCAAACCCATGACCTTTCAGTGTATAGGATGACTCTCCAACCAACTGAGCCACATCAGTCAGGGCCTGACTTTCTTTATTTATAGTAGAATTTACCATTCCTGTTTTTATATCTCCCTGAGAGCTGCATATACTTTATAATTACTATTGAAAATAAAATAATACATGTTTTATCTTGCAAATCTGCTTGGTTAATGAGACCGTGAACTTCCTTGAAGGAGCAAGTTTACCTTTTCTGGTTGTATATCCTCAGTGTCTGGGATAGTACATGGCACTTGGAAATAAACTTTGTAGAATAAATAAAATAATAAATTAATTAATGAATGGATGATGGACATGGAGACTTCTATAATAGGTCTTGTGCATAATTTTACACTAATGAATCTTCTACTCTCATCTGCAAGAAGAATCGCTTGAAAATCAGCCTAAAATAACAAAATAATGTTATTTTTTTATTTCTATATTTTTGATGAACAGATCTTCCAAACAAAATAACAACAAAGATATTGTGACATTGAACAATGCCCTAGATCAAATGGACTTAACTGATATATACAGAGCCTTTCACCCCAAAGAAGCTAAATACACATTCTTTTCAAATGCACATGGAACATTTTCTAAGATAGACCATATGATAGGACACAAAAAAAGCCTCAACAAATTCAAGAATATTGAAATCATATCAAGTATTTTCTCCAACCACAAGGGACTGAAATTGCAAACGAACCCCAAAGAAAAAAAAAACACTCAAAATCATGGGGACTGAATAACATGCTATTAAACAACAAATGGGTCAAGAATGAGATTAGGAAAGAAATAAAAACGTTTCTTGAAACAGATGAAAATGAACTTAGAACAACCCAAAATTTATGGGACACAGCGAAGGCAGTCCTGAGAGGGAAGTTCATAGCAACACAGGCCTACCTAAAAAAAATAGAAACATTTCAAACAAACAACCTAACTCTACACCTACAAGAACTCGAGGAACAACAACAAAGATAGCCCAGAGCAAATAGAAGGAAGGAAATAACCAAGATCAGAGCAGAATTAAATGACACAGAGACTAAAACCACAATTCTAAGGATCAATGTAATCCAGGAGCTGGTTCTTTGAAAAGACAAACAAAATTGACAAGCCTTTAACCAGGCTCATCAAGAAAAAAGAGGGAGGACCCAAATAAACAAATGATGCCACAGAAATACAAAGGATTGTAAGAAACTACTATGAAGAACTGTATGCTAAGAAATATGAAAACCTAGGTAAAATAGACAAATTTCTAGAAAAATATACTCCCAAAACTCAATGAAGAAGAAGCAGAAAGCCTGAACCGACCAATAACAGCAGACAAAATTGAAGCAGTAATCAAAAAATTCCAGACACACAAAAGTCCTGGGCCAGATGGTTTCACAGGAGAATTCTACAAAGCATTTAAGGAAGAGCTAACCCCTATCCTTCACAGACTATTCTAAAAAATCCAAAATGATGGAAGACTCCTGAACTCTTTTTATGAAGCCAACATCATCCTAATCCAAAAAACAGATAAAGACATAACAAAGAAAGAAAACTTCAGGCCAATATTGCTGATGAACATAGACGCTAAAATTCCAGGATGCAAGGATGGTACAATATTCTCAAATGATACATCACATAAACAAAAGCAAAGACAAAAATCACAGGATCATATAAATAGATGCCAAAAAAAGTATTCGATAAGGTACAGCAACCATTTATGATAAAAACACTAAGCAAAGTGGGAATAGAGAGAGCATTTCTCAACATAATAAAGGCCATATACGAGAGACCTACAGCCAACATCACACTCAATGGGCAAAAACTAAAACCTTTCCCACTAAGATCAGGAACAAGACAAGGTTGTCCACTATCACCACTTCTATTCAACATAGTACTGGAAGTTTTAGCCACAGCAATCAGACAAGAAAAGGAAATAAAAGGCATTCAAATTGGAAAGGAGGAAACAAAACTGTCATTGTTTGCAGATGACATGATAGTGCACATAGAAAATCCTATAGACTCCCCCCAAAAACTACTCGACCTAATAAATGAATTTGGCAAAACAGGGGGATACAAAGTCAATATCCAGAAATCAAAGGCATTTTTGTAGACCAATGAAACATCAGAAGCAGAAATCAGGAAAAAAATCCCATTTGATATAGCAACAAGAAAAATAAAGTACCTAGGAATAAACCTAACCAAGGAGGTAAAAAACCCATACTCAGAAAACTACACAACACTGAAGAAAGAAATCATGGAAGACACAAACAAATGGAAACATATCCCGTGCTCATGGATTGGAAGAATCAACATCATCAAAATGTCCATACTACCCAAAGCAATTTATAGGTTCAGTGCAATCCCTATCAAAGTACCAATGGCATATTTCACAGATACAGAACAAACACTTCAAAAATTTATATGGAACCATAGACAACCCCTAATATCAGCTGCAATTTTGAGAAAGAAGAACAAAGTAGGAGGGATCATAATATCTGATATCAAACTGTACTATAAGGCCACTGTAATCAAAAGAGCCTGGTACTGGCATAAAAAGAGACAGATAGACCAATAGAACAGAATAGAGAGCCCAGAAATAGACCCAAGTCTCTATGGGCAATAAATCTTCGACAAAGGGGGCAGCAGCATAAAATGGAATAAAAATAGCCTCTTCAACAAATGGTGTTGGGAAATCTGGATGGCTAGATGCAAAAAAATGAAACTCGAGCACCAACTTACACCATACACAAAAATAAATTCAAGGTGGATAAAAGACTTAAATATAAGTCATGACACCATAAAAGTCCTAGAGGAAAACATCGGTAGGAAAGTCTCAGACATTCCACACAGCAACATCTTCACTGATATGTCCCCTAGAACAAGGGACATAAAGGAAAGAATAAACAAATGGGACCTCCTCAAAATAAAAACCTTCTGCACAGCTAAAGAAAACAGTGCTAAAATGAAAAGAGAACCAACCATATGGGAAAACATATTTGCCAATGATACCTCAGACAAGGGTTTGATCTCCAAAATATACAAAGAACTCATATGACTCCACTCCAGGAAGACAAAAAACCCAATTTAAAAAATGAGCAAAAGACTTGAACAGAGCCCTGGCTAGTGTAGCTTATTGGATTGAGCATGGGCTGCGAACCAAAGGGTCGCTGCTTCAATTCCCAGTAGAGCACATGCCTGGGTTGCAGACCAGGTCCCCATTGGGGGCCACATGAGAGGAAACCACACATCGATATTTCTCTTCCTCTCTTTCTCCCTCCCTTTCCTTGTCTAAAAATAAATCAATAAATTCTTAAAAAAAAAAAAAAGACTTGAACAGACACTTCTCCAAGGAGGACATCCAGACGGCCCAGAGACATATGAAAAGATGCTCAGCATCACTAGCCATCAGAGAGATGCAAATTAAAACCACAATGAGATACCACCTCACACCAGTCAGAATGGCCATCATAAACAAAGTAACAGATAACTGTTGGAGGGGATGTGGAGAAAAGGGAACCCTAGTGCACTGTTGGTGGGAATGCAGACTGGTGAACCACTGTGGGAAACAGTATGGAATTTCCTCAGAAAACCAGAAATGGAACTGCCTTTTGACCCAGCAATTCCACTGCTGGGATTATACCCTAAGAGCCCTGAAACACCAATCCAAAAGAATCTATGCACTCCAATATTCATAGCAGCACAATTTACAATAGCCAAGTGCTGGAAGCAACCTAAGTGCCCAACTACAAATGAGTGGATCGAGAAACTATGGTACATTTACACAATGGGATTCTACGCAGCAGAGAGAAAGAAGGAGCTTATACCCTTTGCAACAGCATAGATGGAACTGGAGAGCATTATGCTAAGCAGAATAAGCCAGGCAGTGAGGGACAAATACCATATGATCTCACCTTTAACTGGTACATAATCAACAAAAGGAAAAAAGCAAGAAAAACATAACCAGAGACATTGAAATTAAGAACAATCTAACATTAGCCAGAGGGGAGGGGGGAGGCGACTCTGGGAAGAAGGGTTTTTAGGGACCACTATAGAGGACACATGGACAGAACCAAGGGGGAGGGTGGAAGCAAGGGAGGGAGGTGGGATTGGAAGGGTGGGGGAAGGGGAGGGGAGAGGATGCAGACAACTATAATTGAACAACAATAAAGTAATTAAACTAATTTTTTAAAAAGCTAAATTTTTATATTTTTTGGTTAAATAATTTCAGCTTTTATTTTAAAAGAGTCTATCAGAACTTTAGTCACAGGTTGAATCAAGACTGCTAACAGCAAAACATCATTTTCATTTTGACAAAAATTAAGTGGTTCTGGTCTCCCTGGGTGTGTTATCACCCTCTGCCAATGCACAGCTTTTAGGGTGGTGAATGAAGAACATAAACCCCAGCCCAGTAAGCCACATCAGTTGAATCAACCCTAGTAGGCAGCAGGATGCTGATGTCAGAGCCACAGAAATAATATACTCTACAGCCAAAGAAAGGATACAAATACTACAGTATCTTTCAGATGACAATAAGGGAATTAAACAAGATGTTTCCCCTAAATTCTATTGTTTTTATTGAAAACCTGAGCTCCACATAAAAAAGAATAGGATTTAATAAAATTAAGACTATAATTTCAGGGATCATTTCTATAGTTTGTTAATAAAATTATAAATACCCCCCCTACCAAAACTGTAAATAAATATATGTACAATTGGAAAACATGATTTTTTACTAACAGTGCAGTCTCCACAAATATTTCACCATTAAAATTCAAGAGCAGTGGTGTTTTTGCTAATTTCTAAATAAGTTGGAAGAAAAAGTGATTCACAACAAATATAATCAATTTTCCCTCACTGCCACATAACCAGTATTTTGTCACTCTGATAAATTCAGTTTAAAAAAAAAAGAAGCACAAATTGGTAGTTACAGAACAGTCATGGGGATATAAACTATAGCATAGAGAATGTATCAATAATCTTGTAAGAGTTATACATGATGTCAGATGGATGTTAGTTTTATCAGGGACAAAATGATTTTAATAATACAATGGGATTGCTATTTAAATTTTAAAGAATGACACCCATTGACACTTGGTAACTTGTCTGCAGTTTTACCATTAAACAGTCACTTGGAACCTTGGGGAGTCTCCCCCATCAACCAAGATGTCGGCGTGGAGGGGTTCTTACACTGAGTACACGAAAAGGTAGCAAGAGAAATGGGTAGAAAAAAAGCCCTCCCCCTTCCGGCACAAGATTGTGGGTGGAACCAGGTGAAGGCAGGCACTTGTGCCATAGAAGTCGAAACGTCTGGTAAACTGATAGGTCAATTGAGAAAGCACTTGGTACCTCTCACACCCAGCCAAACATCATTTCAAGTGAACAAAGAAGCTCGCTCCTGCCCATGGCATGCACTGGCATGATGCACTCATCTATTCTGTCCTTGGGCCATGTGGCCTTAGTAGTCTTATCAGCCACATGGCGCATGGCCTCCCTGAGCGAGCCTCTCACTCTGTTTCCCACCTGCTGATGCAATCGCCTGTGTATTCACATGCTCTCTCACCTGGGAGCATGCAACTATGGCCCCAGCAGCTTCATGGCCCATGGCCATGCGGAATGGACAGCAGCTGGGGACAAGCTAAGCTACCTGGATGCAGATAAAACATTTTAGCAGCTGCCTGTAGGCTCCAAAGGGCTGCACTTTGAAATGGAGCAGGAACTCTGGACACTGGCTTTTGTCTGGGCCTTGCTGAGGACATGGTTAGACTTTTTTCATGGCAGAAAGAAGAAATGATCTTTGAGACGGGAATCTGCCATTCTCCCAGATCACGCAACACCTGAATAAAACTTTCTTTTGCACCAGCATCTGCTGCATGAGTTTGGCTTTTGTGGCAAAACAGGCAGCTGAACCTCTATTTTTTGTCTGGTTACACAAAGGCTAGACAAGCTACATCTCAGCCTATAGGCACTTATCCTGTTAATGTCTCAGAGGTCGTTCTTATTAAATTCATTAGCCTAAACTGAGTACATATATTCCTTATACAGTCTTTAACCTTTCCTCCTAACTTTGGGATCATGCTTTAATTCTTAACTTTCTGAAAACTAAATTGATAAAGACATAGTTTAACCATTTTAGCCAAAACACACAAATTAAAAAAAAAAAACAACCACCTGATTTTTGACACTATGCATTTGTGGACAAAACAAAACAATAAAAAAACAGGAGTTTTTTGAAAAGTAACCTCACCTCACAGGTTGATCTGATCGTAAATTCCTAACTGAACAGGTCATAGCAGGCAGTCAGGCTCCTGGCCTATAACTTCTTCATTAAAAGTTTTTAAGTGAGTCCTGACCATTGTTCTCATGCATCCAGGTTTGCAATGCCAGAAACAATATGCCTTGAATGGGGTATTAACCCTTAAGGGAGCACAGATTCTTGTTAACTGTCCGGTAATCCAGCCCCCACTTTGCTTTCTCCAACCTTCCTAAATCCCTTCCTGAATTTCAAATGAATAAAAGAAGCCACAAACCTGTTAATCTCTGGAGCATTTGAGATCTTGCTTCCCAGCACAGGTCATCAGTTTGGCTCACATAAACTCATAAAAATTCTCTATAGTTTTGGATGTTTCTTACGTGGGCACCTTTATAATATTCCATAAAATACATATTTTCTTTCTTAGAGATAAAATTCTTACTGAAAGAGGAATAAAAAGGGCATATCGTAACTGCCACTTTTCCTGGGCATCTCTGCTGAAGACATTCTGACTGTGTGGTCTCAAAAAATACTTTCTGGCTATCTCCTTTCTCTCTCACCACCAAGCAGAACAACTTGCAATTGGGTTGATTTTGAGAGGAAGTTTGCAAATCTTTAGATCTTAATTAATGTTCAACCTCAGTTGGTTTCCAAATAACATCTTAAAGGAACACTGAAGACACAAAGTATAAATGATTTTGATTCTCAAAGGTTCTTTTGTCTCTTTCCTGATAGAAAGTGAAGTTATATGTAGGAGGTGGGTAGCGCCATCATAACCTACTTTATTCTGCTTGAATAAGGAAGGTCAATATATTATCCCATCAGTGAGGAGAAAATTGCATAGACAACTCCGGGAATGACAACAGACGTCTTTGACAGCATGTTGAAAACAGTGGTAAAACTTTTTTTTTCCCATGGGGAAAAAATCAGTATAGTATTTAAATGACAGGTGAAGGTAAATGATGGGCAAAATGCATTATTCTTAAAAAGTGTCTCCCAGTTTTCCTGAAATAACTATTACATTTTGAAGGATGAATTCAAATGATTTTAATAATAATATATCAGTTTATCAATAAGACAGTGGAGCTGTTCTTTGAAGACACGTTTTCAAAATTTCTTGTAGTGTTAGCTTTGTCTCTAAACAACTGAGAAAAAGGAAAAGAAAACCTCTTGTTTTATTTTACTGTAAGAATTCTTTTTTATTTTTCATATTTTATTTTATTTCACTTTTTTACTACTGTAGGAATTCTTGCATAGAGTTTCCATTTTATGGACATTTAATCAGGAATAATGAACGATGGAGTTTTAAAAATGTTAATGACTATTCTCTTAAAGATTTTAGCCAAATAGAAACTGTTTTTATTTCAACCAGTGATCTTTTTTTGCCGCTTAGACATTCATTTTTATAATTTGTGGTAATTCTGCAAATTGCCAAAATGACAGCACAACCGAGTTAGTCTTGATTTAGGATAGCACGGTTCTGCTGACAAGTTAGCATTCTATTTCTATTATAACAGAGTGAACTTAACCCAAAGTAGAGATTCAGAATATAAAGGAACATACTTTACAAAATGTACCCCAATATTTCATCACCATACATATTTATTACAATATATTTTATTAAATTGCTTATGCTGCTCTTTATATCTCCAGGGCTATTTTGTGACTGCCAACCTGTACTGCTCAGTCCCTTCACATTTTCTGCCTAGTCCCCCATCCCTCTTCTGCCTCTGGCAACCATCAGTCTGTTCTCTTTGTCTATGAGTCTGTGGTTGTTTTGTTGGCTTGTTTATGTTGTTCATTACTTTCCACATATAAGTGAAGTCATATGGTATTTGTCTTTCTCTGACTGACTTATTTCACTTAGCATAATACCTTCTAGGTCCGTCTGTGCTGTTGCAAATGGTAACATTTCATTCTTTTTAATGGCCAAGTAATATTTCATTGCATATATGTATCATAACTATTTTATCTACTCATCCGAAAATGTAACTTCAATATAATATTGCCCATTCCATTTCATCAATAGGCAACTGTTACACTATTCGTGTAACCATAGCTTGCTATGTTACTAATTTATTTTCCAAGTATGGAAGGATGGCAGTTGGAGTCTCTGAGACAGGTGGGGGCGTTTGCCAGGTTACGTGTAGTCAGTGGTTCACCAAACAATGGCTTCACCATTGAAGAAATCAATTCCTGTTCCCCTCAGCTAACTTGAAGTATTCTCGAGCTTGCTTTCCTCTATTATAAAATAAAAGATAAATTTCAGTTTTTTATGATTAAAAAATAAAGGAATATCAATTCAAGGTATCCTGATATTTTAATAATCCAAATGGAGCAGAATGAATGAGAACTATTTAAAAATATGTACTTTTTATGGTTTTAAAAATTCTGCACTAAAAATGTAGAAAGTATATAAAATGGGAAAAAATGTAAGAAATAGTCACTTTGGAGTTTTTACCTCTGGAGACCTACCTTACACATGATATTTTACAAAATTGAAAATATAATGAATGTAATATTTTTTCCTTTCTGGTTTAAATTATTTGCATTCTAATTGGACATGTAGATAATTTTCAATTTTGCTGTATAAATAATGTTGTGAACATTTATGTATTATATAAATCTTGTTGGTACTTTTCTCCTTATAAATATTAACAGATCAAAATGGTGGAAATTATTCTGGTCAAACTTCTTTCCAGAAAATATACAGATTTACCTCTCTTCTGCTTCTGGCCCATTCGGTACCATCTCCACACTGAGGCAATTAGATCTCCACTCCAAACCTTGGTTCATGTTGCCTCAGAAAAGACTTCTCTTGTTTCTAAAGTAACAAGCATAAAGTCTCCATGAAAGACAAAATGACCTCCATTTATGATAAAAGACTCTTCCACACCCAATTTCTAAATTAGGAGTTAAGTAAAAGCTCTTGCTTCTGCCTGGAAAAATTTTAAGGACAGAAACATTATCATGAAAGAGACAGAATAGGGCATCCATGTACTAGGGTTTAACGTCCAGCTTTACTAGTGCTGTATATGTAACGCAAGGGTGTGTGTGCCAATCTTCACACCTGCAACTTTATGTCACTGGAGTGAGTAATCTTATAGTTTTCTCCAGGTTCAATATTTTTTCATGAATCTATTTCATGAAGTTCTCTGTGATCACTTCAGTCATATTTAAATGCTCCCTCTCCTCACTCACAGTGGTAAGTTATTTGTTGTCCAAGGGCCTCGATCAACACAGGTGCTTAAGAAAACAATTCCTCTCTTACTGCCTCATATTATTTTTAAATTATTTAATAAATATCACAAACTTATTAATGAAATGACCAGATTACATGGCTTGAAAATGATAGATCTTTTCATTTTGAAAATAACAAGTATAAACCCAAACCACTTTCTTTAAAAAGTTGTGAGGTGATATGTAGTAACCCATCAATTTGAAAAAAGTTACTTAGTTGGTTGGAATATAGAACACAGTTTTATAAACACATACATGTTTAAGATGATTAAAAGGCTATTATCAAAAAGAAAAAAAATTAGAAACATTGGAAAGGATGTGAAGAAAAGTGAACCTTCTGCACTGTTGGTACGGTGTTGGTATAGCCACTGTGGGAAACAGTATGGAGGTTCCTCAGGAAATTAAAAATAGAGCAATCCCACTTCTGAGTGCAGATCTAAAGGAAAGAAAATATGAATTTTGAAGAAAAATCTGCACTCCCAGTTCAAGCAGCTGCTTTCACAATAGCCAAGACATGGACACAACCTAAGTGTCTGTATGTCTGTTGACAGATGACTAGATAAAGGAAATGTGAGATAGATTGATCTATCATCTATCTATCTGTCTATCTATCTATCTATCTATCTATCTATCATCTATCTATCATCTGTCTATGTCTACATATATCTAGGTATATAATGGAATGTAATTCAGCCTCTAAGAAGGGAATCCTTCCATTTGTGGCAACATGGCTGGACCTGGAGGACGCATGCTAAATGGAACGAAGCAGACACTGAAAGGCAAATCCTACACAATATCACTCATATGAGGAACCTAAAACAGTCAAAGTCAAAACTGCAGAGAGTAGGATGACACTTGCTAGGAGTCCGGGGGAGGGAGAAGTGGGAAGATGTTTGTCAAAGAGAACAAAGTTTTGGTTATGCAAGATGCATTAGTTCTAGAGATCTAATATACAGTATAGTAACTACAGTTAAGAAAACTGTATTATATGCTCATTATAAAATTTGCTTATATGGTAGATCTTAAGTATTTTCACCACGCACACACAAAAAGGTAAGCATGAGGTGATGGAAATGTTAATTAGCTTGATCGTGGTGATCATTTCACAATGTATACATATATCAAAACATCAAGTGTTACACCTTAAATATATACAATTTTTAGGTGTTAATTATCTTTCAATAGCTGAAAGAAAAAAAAGTTGTAGGCTGGTCTTGCTAGAAGAGTCTCTTTTCCAGCTGGATTTTAAAAAGCTAGTTAGAATGCCAGCTCGTGGGCTGCCCATGTAGCCCAGCATGTGGCAAGGTGCTCCGGGCAGCCTCTGACCAAGAGCTGGCAAGAAACAAGGCTTTCGAGGCCCTGCGAGAAACTGAATTCCACCAACAACCATACAAGTTTTGAAGCGGATCCTAGTCAAGACTCAGAAGAGACTGCAGACCCAGCCAACACCCTGGATGACAACTTTGTGAGATGCGGAAGCTGAGAACTCAGAAGCTTGGTCCAGACTCCTACCAACTGAAACTGTGAGATAATAAATGTGTGTACTTTTAAGTGAAAGTTTGTGGCACTATAGTTACACAGTTATGAATAACTGCAATGAAGAAATTGAACTTTACAGTGTGGTCAATTAATGGGATTCATGGAATTGAAGAAACACTTCATCAGCCCACCGATGTTTGTTCTTACATTCATTCTTCATGAAAGAGTAAGCTTAGTTTTTCTCAGTTTCTCAGAATTCTCCACAACCCAAGGGGATAAGTGCTACTGTTACACAATTATATTTGTTACTTCATCGGGATGTAATGATAGTTAATAGCCATTAGAGAAGTCATTGAGTCAAGCAACTTTCCAACCATAAAACTCAGAGACCAGATAAGCATGGCAGCTCTCTTCAAGAGGCGGTAATTAATTATCAGATGAGAAAAATGCTTTCAATAAAATGGACAGAGTAGTCACAGGAAAGGCTCTTACCCAACAGGTTTCTTTGAGTTATTCCAAATTTTACGATTAAGAAATCACCACTTTGCCATACGCATTATTTTATTTCTTCTTCGAACATATTTTAGTCTGATACGTGAACACAAGTTAAAATCATTCTGAAAAAATCTTCGAGTCTGCAGCTCTAGGTATTGAAAACATTCAAAAGAAGATTTCACAACTTTTAAAGGGCATTATGGTCACTTTTGCTAAATAAAAATGAGCCCTCAAGAAAATACTATTTTGGGGTGACAAAGTGATAATGAAAGAAATGTGCTTAAAATGGACAACAAATATGCCTTTCAAACTGAAATGATTAACTAAAGATATGCCTGGGGAAGTGATTGAAACTAGAGAAGTGCTGAAATTCAAGGCCATGTACAGAACATCTAAACTGGAATAGCTTTAGCAATGTCTGCCAGGAAAATCAAACTTCACTTAAAATTTTTTTCTTAGAATTTCTTCATGTCAATGACATTCTGTGTGTGAGGGCTCTGTTAGCATACAATCTAACAGAAGCTGTGTTCAGCTGATTGGGGAAAGAATACCATGGTTTACTTTGGTATTTTAAAATGTGCTATCCTCTCCTTGTGTTCTGAATATTTCTGTTCATGGAAATGTGTTGTTTTTTTTTTTACAAGAGCATTTATTTATGACATTTGAGATCTCAGGCAGTCAACTTGCCCTACTAAGCTCAAGCAAAGAGCTTTTAAAAGAATAAAGTGAAAGAAAAGTGTGGCTCCAGAGTCATGTGGCTGATAATGGTTTCTAACCTTAACTTTTTTGACAATGAAAGGAAAGACTCAATGGGTCACAGTTACTTCCTGAATATAAAGGCAAAAGGAATGAAAGGAAAAAAATGTGTCTGTGTGAGGGTGAGACTTCACATCCATTGATGATTTCCTTAATAGTATGGATTTTTATTATAATGTTTATCATGATTTTAAGTCTGCAGTTGCTTTATATAGTTATGCTATTTCTTATGAGACTAAGTGATGAATTTTCGAGTTTGACCAGTTCCTCCTGGATAAGCCTGTATAGGGCTTCTCTTCTGTACAGTGTGATAGTGGATGCTCATTTTCTAACAAAATCTCAAGAGACATGTATGGTGAGCTCACTGAGCTGTTCCCCTATACTCCAGGAGATGAACAGTGGGAGAAAAAAGGACAAAAATGCTTACTATTGGTTGAAATATTATAGAGAACCCCTATAGGGGTTCTCTATAGAGGTTGGGTCTATATACATTTGCAAGAAAATAAAATTGGCCTTTATTTTATACTGTATGGGTCAGTGTTCTGCCCAAATTTGTTTGAGTTAATTCAATTTTATTATTATGAATTCTCCTTTTTACTTATACCCACAATTTTTTACTTCCCTTAACGTAAATAATACCCTAATAGATAAAAATGTTTAAACTTTAGCAGTAAAGTAAAACATAAAACTATGGAAGGCTTATATGTACGATTTTTGTGGAAGACAATTTTTTAACCAAGATGGTATACCAGAAACCATAAAAAAGACAAATATTTTATTATTTTAAAATATAACATTTTTATAGGAAAAGATAGCACAAGTGTAGTAAAGATTTGGAAAATATTTGCAATTCCGAGGTTAATAACTATAACAAAGCTCATAATTTAATAAGAAGAAAACAAAAACTTCAATTCAAAAATGGCTAAAGAACACAAGGGATAATTCACAGAGTAGCAAACACAAGTGACCAGCAAACATTTGAAATGAGGGTCAAATTTACTTGTCAGAAAAAGAAGTACAAATTAAATTTAAAATAAAGTATCACTTTACAATCATTATAACGCCTAAAGTTAAAAGAAAATATAGTACCTGTGCTCAGCCAATAAAGAAATGTGGAGTTACAGACTTTTTAAAAAGCAAACCACTGTCCTTTGGTGAAATATAGATGTACACACACTTATTGATAGAGAATGCCTGCTGCTCCTCAAAATCCATTTCTCCAACTATCCTTGGTAAGTGGTTAGATTGCAGTTTTTCCTCCTCATTTGACTTAATTCCAGCCAATGACTGAGCAGGACTGGCATGTGCCTGTGTCAGTCAGCTTGTGCTACTGTAACAGAATACCGTATTTTTTCAGCTTTATTAACAAAGCATTATTGTATATATTTAAAGTGTACAACATAGTGCTTTGATATATGTGTACAACTGATGTTTCTTCTCACAGTTCTGGAAACTGGAAAGTCCAAGGTCAAGGTATCAGGAGACTGACTGGGTCCTTAGTGAGGGTCCTCTTCCTGGCTTGCAGCCTTTTTGCTCTGTCCTCACATGGCAGGGAGAGGGAGGGGGAGAGAGGGAGAGAGAGTATCTGGTGACTCTTCAGCTTCTTTTAAGAAAAAAATACTAATCATCTCTTCTAAACCTAGTTACCTCCAAAGTTTCTACTTCTAAATACAATTGCATTGAGGGTTAAGGATTCAACACAGAAGTTTGGGGTGGGGGTTGGGACACAAACATTCAATCCATAACGGTAACATTACCTCTGCTAGGCCAGCTCAAGTAAACCTCCCACATGTGGAATGTGTTCAGCAGAGCCTGAGTTACACTGTCTAACCTACAGAAACTGGTATGTACTTTAAACTAATAATTTCTGTCTTGGACATCTATTCTAAAGAATTAAAAGCATCAATGTGTATGAATATGTACAAAGATAATTATTGCAACATTGTTCATAGTTATTAGCATTTCAAAAAAACTAGAAACAAATGGAATGACTGAAAAAGGATATGATTGAACAAATGATGGTAAACCCAGAACGCGTATTTCGTTGGGCCCAACTTCTTTGGGACTCTGAGTTTCCTGGATCTCCTGGAAGTCTATTTCCTTTGCCAGATTGGGGAAATTCTCCTTCATTATTTTTTCAAATAAGTTTTCCATTTCCTGCTCTTCCTCTTCTCCTTCTGGCACCCCTGTGATTCAGATGGTGGAACGTTTAAAGTTGTCCTGGAGGTTCCTAAACCTCTCCTCATTTTTTTGAATTCTTGTTTCTTCATTCTATTCTGGTTGACTGTATATTTCTTCCTTCTGGTCCAAACCATTGATTTGAGTCCTGGTTTCTTTCCCATCACTCTTGGTTCCCTGTATATTTTCCTTTATTTCACTTTTCATAGCCTTCACTTTTTCCTCTAGTTTGTGACCACTCAACCAATTTCATGACCATCCTGATTACCAGTGTTTTGAACTGTGCATCTGATAGGTAGGCTGTCTCTTCATCGCTTAGATGTATTTTTTCTGGAGCTTTGATCTATTCTTTCATTTAGGACTTTTCTTTTTTGGTCTCAGTGCCCTGTTACATATAAGGGGTGGAGCCTTAGGTGTTTACCAGGGTAGAGCAACCCACATTGCTGCATTGTGGCAGTGTATGCGGCGAAAGAGTCTGAGAAGGAACAATGGTGCTTGCTTAGCTCTTGGGGCTTTCAGTCACTTCCTCCACTACCCTCAAGCAAATTGGGCCCATCTGGTGCTGATTTCCAGGTGGGTGGGCTTGTGTACGATCTAGGACCCCGTGGGTCTCTCCAATGAACTCTTCCGCAAGGCTGGGAGTTTCTCCCACTGCTGCCTCAACCCCCATAGGTTGTTTCAGCCAAAGGTTTTGAGGCTTTATTGCCCTGCACTGGAACCCTGGGTTGCATGGTCTGTCTTGCTCCCCAGTTGTTCCTCCCAGCTTATCCACACACAAATCTGGGACCACCTGCTCTGCCAGCTGCTGCCTCTCCCGGTCCGCCAGCCACCGCCTCGCCTGCCCTGGTCCTCCAGCTGCCACCTTGCCTCAAGTTCTCTCCACCTGGCTGCCCATCTCCACCCTTCCTACTGGTCTGGATTAATGTTCTTCTTTAACTCCTTGGTTGTTGGACTTCCATACAGTTCGATTTTTTATCAGTTCTTGTTGTTTTCTGTTTTTAAATTTGTCGTTGTCCTTCTTTTGGTTGCGTGAGGAGGCCCAGTGTGTCTACCTATGCCTCCATCTTGGCCAGAAGTACTCAGGTCTGTGTTCAATTTTAACAAAATGAAATTTTTACAGAAGGTTACCTGTTGGTATTAGAATTTTATTTGCTTAATCATTAATTTTTAGTATTTCCCTTATGTATAATAAATCAAAATAACTAGTAAGAAGAAGAAATACAACTGCACAAGCAGTAGATTTTAAAAAATTCTCTGTACCCTCCTATGTTCTTACCTGAAGGAATTAAGCAAGCATATTTGGCATCAGTTTTGTGGAGGATATTCTTCATCTCAAAAGAAACATGAGTAAGTAAGCATTTGCCAAGAACAGATATAATTCTGCCCTATACAAATTATTCACAAAGACAAAGAGCTTAGGGCAAGAAGTAGTAATAGGACTGAGGTTTTTTGTTTTAGTTTTTTCATCTGGGCACATGCCCAGAAGGTATAGGTCAAAGGTTTAATGGCTTCAGATGCAACTTTGGTTGAACAGATTATTTGGGACTCTAAAGTGTCCTTCTTTAGAATTTTTACCAGCTACTACTGCATAGTTAAACAAGTTCCCATTAACAAAGAGAGGGAAGGTGACCTTGCTGACCCCAGACTTCACTAGCAATGTCAAAAGCCCCAAAGCAAATTTATGCTTAAGGCAAAACCACAATTTCAACAGAAGCTAACGATGGTGGCCAATTGATCACCAAAGCTTACTTAACGTTTTTTCTTCTATTAAATTTTGGAGATTGATGGATGCTAGAAACAAAACCATATGCCTATCTTAATATTTTCTATCTTCCACATTGTTCTATTCTTCCAAAACTTATAGGTCTGTTTCAGTCAGTTTGAGCTGCTATTACGAAAATAAGATAGACTGGGTAGCTTAAACAACAGATGTTTCCTGTGGTTCTAGAGTCCGGGAAGCCCCAAGATTCAATGTCTGGTAAGAGTCTTCTTCTTGACATGTATGGTAGTGGCATCTTCTCATCATATTTATTTAAGAGAGAGAGAGAAGGGAGGTAGAAAGAATGGAAGAGAAACATTGATGTAAGAGAGAAACATCAATTGGCTGTCTCTCACACATGCCCCAACTGGGAACCAAACCCACAATGCAGGCATGTGCCTTGACTGGGAATTGAACCAGTGATCTTTCACTATGTGAGACCACTCCCAACCAACTGAGCCACCCTGGTCAGGGCTAGACTCTCTTTTTATGAGGATACTAATACCATCTTGTGAGCTCTACTTCATGACCTCATCTGAACCTAATCACCACCTCCCTAACACCACCCCATTGGAGATTCATTTCAAAATATGGATTTGAGGGCCACAAACATGGGCAATAATTAATCTGGCTGTAGAAATACTGTTTGTTGCAGGGTTAACTGGACATCTGGGTTTGGAAAATAATTCCTACTCCTTGCTTTAATCCCCCCACACCCACACAAATAACCATAGTGATAAAATTAATTTGATTATTGATCCTGTTGAGGTGTAAATGTGATCATTAACCACTCGTCTATGATGAAACCAATTGATATTTGATACCTACACATTATCAAAAAGTTTAGATCATAATACCTACCTTTCAGAGATGTTAGAAGTTTGTGATTTATTAAGTAATGTGACTGACACATTATATGGGTCCAATAACTATTAGTTAAATGTACTTAGTACCTGTGAAATCTTGATCAAGTTACTTATTCTTATAAAGTAGTTTTGATAAATTTTATCTGATTAGCTAGTAGTAACTTAAGATATGTGAAAATATAAATAATTGTGCAAACAACAACTAAAAATAACAAAAATAGCACTATGGAAATGAATTGCCTTTTTTTTCCACTTTAGGGATCAAAATCTTGAATAAAATTTATCACCCATCTCTAATAAATATGTTATTTATTTTATTTAATAAATATAAAATAAATATAACAAATTTCATTTAATAAATGTTATTTATTTTATGTACTTATTTTATTTTCTGTTAGCATGTATTTTATGATTCATTCCTGACCTAAAATTCTTACACCACCCCCCTTTTCTTCTTTTAATCATTTGCTTTTAATTTATACTACTGTATTTTATTATGTATATCCTTGTAAAATATTTGAAATTGTTCCTGGGTAAAATTTAGGTAAACAAATCAATATACATACATTCTCAATTACCATATTAGTCATAGATATGAATAGGTCCAGATATTATACATCCTCTAATAATATTTTTAAAAATGTATTTGGTAGGATGTTAATATTTATCATCTAAAAATAGAGTTCCAAGATTGAAAATAAGTTGGGAAAATGTCTGAATAAATACAGTCAAACAATTTCTTTATACTTCTTTCCAGATTCTTTATATGCCACTATGAATAATTATACAAAATCAGGGACACAGCATACAGCATTTCTCAAAATTAGTTTTGTTAACTTGGAATTTTGTTGAAAAAACACAGGGATTAGTTGAGAGTAATTAGACCCACATTCCTACCCGTTCCTCCAGGGTGGTTTGCAGATGTACAGCTGGACCTCTTTTCTTGGGGAGAGTTGACAGAATGAAAAGCACAGCCTCACCGTGCTTAGAAAATAAAGTCCCACCAGGGGAAAGGGCCTCCATCAGGTCATGGTCTTTTCCTTCTCAAGGTATTTGCTAGATTTTGAAGTTGCAAAGCATGAAATGCTGGAGAACTGAACTGGGAAACTCTGAAGGACAAAACAGGATTTCCTGAAGTACTGTACAACTAATCAGACACAGACTCATTAGCTTCTAATCAAAGGCCAGGAAAGCCATGCCCTAGAAACAGGGGAAAAACAGAGGTAGATTTAGTTACTATTATTGCAATCTTGCATGGCCCAGATGAATTGCTGATTGAGCTAATCAGTTCCTCACCTATCTCTTTAAAAGAAATGGGATACATCTCTGGGAAAAAATATTAATGTAGAGTCTCCATGTTTCTTTTACACCTAATCTAAAATGGAGTAAAAAATTACTATATATAAAGAGATAAAACAAAAATAATAATGACAACAAAAAACAATGAACAAGAGAAAAACCAAAAGCAAATAGCTCAGTTATTGGAATTATATAAAAAATTAAAAATAGCCCTGGATTTCCAATTGGGGCACATGCCTGGATTGCAGGCCAGGTCCCTAGTAGGGGCTGCATGAGAGGCAACCATACATTGATGCTTCTCTCCCTCTCTTTCTCTCTCCCTCCCCCTCTCTAAAAATAAATAAAAAAAAATATTTTTGAAAAATTTAAAGTAACTATGATAAATATTTTTGAAAAGGAGAAGAAATATAAACAGAAGAGATGAAAGTAGTAGAGAATTTCATCAAATTTTACACTTATATAATTTATCCAGTGGACTCTCTGGAACCAAGTACTATAATGTCTGAAATCAAAAATTAAGTGACAGTATTTAACAACAGTTTAGAATAATCTGAACATAGAACCACTAACTAGGCAGCCAGAAAGTAGATAATACACAAAATAAATAAAAGAGAAAAAAGAATGAAGGGAACATGGGTGCAGTCCTTACATTTAAGTTGATTTGACCTCAGGAAGGGTGTTAAGACAATTAAATGGAAAAATCTTACCAACAAAGGGTGCCAAAACAACTGGATAACTAAATACAAAAGAATGTGGTTGAACCCCTACCTCACACCATATACAAAAATTAACTCAAAATGCACCAGAGATCCAATTAGATCTAAAACTAAAACGCTCTTAGATGAAAACATAGGAATAAATATTTGTGACCCTAGGTTATACAATGGTTTCTTAGCTATGATGTCAAAAGCACAAGTGACAAAAGAAAATCGAACATGGGAGTCCTTAAAATTAAAAAATGTTGTAAAAACAACTTAAACATGAAAAAAAAAGAAAATTATACTGGTAAGCAACTTGTATTAGAAAATACGAAGAACGTTTACAACATGACAATAAAAAGACAACCCAGTATTAAAAATGTGCAAATAATCCGAGACATTTTTTCAAAAAGATAATACAAATGGCCAATAAAGACATAAAAAGATGCTCATCATTATTAGCCATGAGGGGAAAAAAAAAAACTAACATTACATTAAATGAGAAAACTCTTTGTTCTCAATAGAACGGCTAAAATAAAAATGACAAACAATAATAACGCTGTAGGAAGTGGAAAATTTACAGAAAGGTAAGTACTACCACCATTTTGGATAATGGACATTTCTTCAAAAGTCAAACATAGAGTTTGATATATTGCTAGGCAATTGTCTTGATCTTGACATTTTTAGATCTTAATAAATATCTAATGTGTCCACATACTGTCCCTTTAAGTACCTTTATTGGAGCACCTATCACAGTTTATCTCACTTACAAATCACATATTTATCATTCTAGCTACAATGTGCATATAGCAGATTCTCAATAAAAATTTGTGGAAACATCTAGTTTATTTTCTCTTCACTCTATTTACTGACTGATTAAATGGAGGGCAGAGCTGCACTCATTGCTGAATCACATTTATTACACTGATGGATACGTGGTCAAAGAAAAAACATGCAGTTGCTGTTGATTCTATTCCAGGGCTTCAGTACCTTTTGGGGCAATTCTGACTCTATGTCTCAGTGACTTCTTAGTAAAGACGACAGCGACCAAGCATCACAGGGACAGTCCTCCTCTGAACATCCTACATCCTCAATAAATCTCGGTCCCAGATAAACCTGGATTGTGAGTCACTTTATGGAGCTAATTTACCTGTTTTTTTTTAATTTAAAAAGTAGCTATAAGATAAAATGATTCCATGGATGCTGATAAATGTTCAGCATTTACTGTGCACATCTCGCTGTGGGCTCACCTTTTTACTGCTCATGGCAGCCCTAGGAGGGAGCGCCATCACCATCTGCCCTGACAGGCGAGGAAGAGCAAGCACAGAATATTCAGACACAGAACTGGATTTCAAACTCAGGCTTGTGCAAAGCTGGATCTGAGTTTCTGACCACGATGTTCAAATGTGTTGAAATAGCATGATCGTTGTTACTGAGGTTTTTGGGTTTTTCCCCCCCAAATCTCAGAAACTTCCATGTCTACCCCTAAAAAGTCAACTCTACTGTTCAAGTACTCCCTGCCCCTAATAAAGGTAGCCGATGAAAACACTATAGACATGCCTAGAGAAATTTGTTTTCTCACAATAAATATGTGTGAAGCTTTTTCTGTCCAGTTGTGCTGAAATGTAATCAATTAAAAACAACAACAACAACTGACCACTGCACTCCTGAGAAGGATGTTTGTTTATTTGTGTGTGTAGTTGTTAATTAGCTGGCTCTGTGGAATGATTCTGGCTGAACTTGCTTTCTCCAAGCGTCTGATTTAAACATCTATATTCCCTTGAATTCCATGGGCTTGGGTGAGCTATTTCAGACAGGTTAGTGATTTCGAGTTTGGCAAGCACTATGGCTTTTCAGACTCCTTTGAGTGAAAATCAATTTACACTCTTTGCAAACATGTGACAGCATAAATCAGGCAATTGAGTTCACTCTTAAAACACAATAGGGGCTTGTTTCATTTTGCTGAGGAGATGGACAAATCATTTTCCACTAGTTTCAAACATATCCCTGTCACACTGTGGCAATTTGACAAGCATACTATTCCACCATATTTAATCTGATAGATAGTAAAAACAGAAGCAAGGGAGGTTACATGATCTGTTGAGGGCGGCAGACAGGCAGGCAGGAAAGGAGTCATGTTCAGAATTCTTATGTTCTAAATACACTGACCATTTGGGGCTGCTTAATACCTCCCTGTACCACCCCTGATATCTGATGCTGAGATTTGGTAGCATCCATTGTCCTAACTAACCTACTCAGAGAGTCTTCCATTCAGATGTATTTTAACTAAAGATGGTCTGAAGAAAGTGGAGCTTTTAACCAAAACTCCAAAAGAGTTGGGTGCTATAAAACTAATTTAAAATGGAATAACTTGGAAATTATAAGAGCTAGTTACAATTACACCATTTAGACTTTAAATGGCAAGTAATTCTGGTGATTAAGAAACCATTGATGTAATGCGGTTAAAAAAGAACACATAGAACAAAATGGAGTTGGGATTGGAAGTGGATCATTTTTACTTCTGTCCTGGGAACACTGTTGGTAAACTAAAGAGAACGTTCTGCCTTAGGAAAATAACAGCCACTACAAAATATAATTTATTATATGATCCAATTTTGCTTGTAAATTCTAACTTTCTTTATGTCATCTCTTTGCTAAATACACACATTCTGGAGTATTCAGCTATTAGCATCTCAATACTTTGAAAAGAAATTATTGTGATTTTCCCCCTCTGTTTCTTACTAGATTTTTATCAAGCTAGGCCTTGTGTTTTTCACTACAGTAGACTAAATTTCTCTTAGTATTTTAATGATTTGCTACACTCCAAATATCTGGAAAATCTTGTAGATTTAATGCAGACTATTATTTTTAATCGTATTTTGTTTGTGTTTAAACCTGTCAGCATCCTTGGTATGAATGAACTTTTTTGGGAGGTGGGAGAACTACTTATATTTGAGCTAAGCTACACACTAACTTTGCCTGGAAACAAGGCCCTCAGCAGAATGTGGACACATATATTTTTGTTATGATACTGAACCACTATGACCGTCTTCTCCAAAATGAACACCAATGACTTAAAAGAGAGTTATTCTAGTGTTCAGGCTACCCCAGTGACTGCTAATGACTTTCTTGCCTGTTAAAATCACTTTGAGAAACTGGCACTGAACTCACATTACATAAAAATGGTCAATTCTGTGGCAGATATGTTTTGGTGACCCCTAGTAATTTAGTAGAAATAAAAAGCATTCTAAATCGATACAGGGAGCCTGATGACAGATGAAACTTAATAACGTGCATATTCAATGGGCAAAAACTAAAACCTTTCCCATTAAGATCAGGAACAAGACAAGGTTGTCCACTATCACCACTTCTATTCAACACAGTATTGGAAGTATTAGCCACAGCAATCAGACAGGAAAAGGAAATAAAGGCATCCAAATTGGAAAGGAGAAAACAAAACTCTCATTGTTTGCAGATGACATGATAGTGTACATAGAAAATCCTATAGACTCCCCCCAAAACTACACGACCTAATAAATGAATTTGGCAAAACAGGGGGATACAAAGTCAATATACAGAAATCAAAGGCATTTTTGTAGACCAATGAAACATCAGAAGCAGAAATCAGGAAAAAAATCCCATTTGATATAGCAACAAAAAAAATAAAGTATCTAGGAATAAACCTAACCAAGGAGGTAAAAGACCCATACTCAGAAAACTACACAACACTGAAGAAAGAAATCATGGAAGACACAAATGAAAACATATCCCGTGCTCATGGATCAGAAGAATCAACATCATCAAAATGTCCATATTACCCAAAGCAATTTATAGGTTCAATGCAGTCCCTATCAAAGTACCAATGGTATATTTCACAGATACAGAACAAACACTTCAAATATTTATATGGAACCATAAACGACCCTGAATATCTGCTGTAATTTTGAGAAAGAAGAGCAAAGTAGGTGGGATCACAATACCTGATATCAAACTGTATTACAAGGCCACTGTAATCAAAACAGCCTGGTACTGGCATAAAAAGAGACAGATAGACGAATGGAACAGAACAGAGAGCCCAGAAATAAACCTAAGTCTCTATGGCTAATTAATTTTCAACAAAGGGAGCAGCAGCATAAAATGGAGTAAAAATAGCCTCTTCAACAAATGGTGTCGGGAAATCTGGACAGCTACATGCAAAAAAATGAAACTCGAGCACCAACTTACACCATACACACAAAAAAATTTAAGGTGGATAAAAGACTTAAATATAAGTTGTGACACCATAAAAGTGCTAGAGGAAAACATCAATAGGAAAGTCTCAGACATTCCACGCAGCAACATCTTCACTGATATGTCCCCTAGAACAAGGGACATAAAGGAAAGAATAAACAAATGGGACCTCATCAAAATAAAAAGCTTCTATAGGGCTAAAGAGAACAGTATTAAAATAAAAAGAGAATCAAGCATATGGGAAAACATATTTGCCACTGATACCTTAGACAAGAGTTTGATCTCCAAAATACGTAAAGAACTCATACAGCTCTACTCCAAAAAGACAAAAAAAAAAAAAAAAAAAAAAACCAATTAAAAATGGGCAAAAGACTTGAACAGACACTTCTCCAAGGAGGACATCCAGACGGCCCAGAGACATATGAAAAGATTCTCAGCATCACTAGCCATCAGAGAGATGCAAATTAAAACCACAATGAGATACCACCGCACACCAGTCAGAATGGCCATCATCAACAAAGCAACAGATCAGTATTGGAGGGGATGTGGAGAAAAGGGAACCCTAGCGCACTGTTGGTGGGAATGCAGACTGGTGTAGCCACTGTGGAAAACAGTATGGAATTTCCTCAGAAAACTAAAAATGGAACTGCCTTTTGACCCAGCAGTTCCACTGCTGGGATTATACCCTAAGAGCCCTGAAACACCAATCCAAAAGAACCTATGCACCCCAATGTTCATAGCAGAACAATTTACAATAGCCAAGTGCTGGAAGCAACCTAAGTGCCCATCTACAAATGAATGGATCAAGAAACTATGGTACATTTACACAATGGAATTCTATGCAGCAGAGAGAAAGAAGGAGTTTATGCCCTTTGCAACGGCGTGGATGGAACTGAATAGCATTATGCTAAGTGAAATAAGCCAGGCAGTGAGGGACAAATACCATATGATCTCACTGGTACATAATGAACAAAAGAAAAAAGCAAACAAAATATAACCAGAGACATTGAAATTAAGAACAATCTAACATTAGCCAGAGGGGAGGGGAGAGGGGAGAGGAGAGGGGAGGGGACTGTGGGGAGAAGGGTTTTCAGGAACTACCATAAAGGACACATGGACAGAACCAAAGGGGAGGGTGGAAGCAAGGCAGGGAGGTGGGTTTGGGTGTGGAGGGGAGGGGAGGAGAGGGGAGGGGAGAAAATGCAGACAACTGTAATTGAACAACAATAAAGTTTTTTAAACATAAAAAAATTAAAAAAATATTGAGAAGCAGAAAAAAAAGAAACTTAATAATGTGCAATGGCATTTTGTTTAAAACACTGTCTTGTTTTAGCCACACCTGTTCATGTGTGTATCTGTTTGTATCTTCATCTTGATCATCACATATTAATCCTAACAGGCAGATGTACTGAGATACAGGGTAAACTCAAAAGCATGCAAGTGCTTTTGCAATTTCATCAAAGGGTAAACCTTGAGTGAGATGGTCAGGAAAAGCTTAAAAGTATCTCCAGTGTTTCCTAAACCTGAGGACCCTTAGAGCAAGGTCCCCAACCCCGGAGCAAAGCTTTGCTGGCATTATTACTGCCTGAGCTCCATCTGCTGTCCTCCCCCGACCCTGTCTGTGAAAAAATTGTCTTCCATGAAACTGGTCCCAGGTACCAAAAAGGTTGGGGTCTGCTGCCTGAGATTATTTTTCAGATATAGTGGACATGTGTGAAGTTTTTGTCAACCTAGAAACTTTTGAAAACCATTTCCATATTTTAAGGTAGCTTTCCACATTCTAATTTCCTCTTCTCCAAGTGTGAGGCCAGGACCTTACCCTTTTGTCTTTTTTGCAGGTGAGGCAAAGCCAAGTGCCCTAGGTTCCCACAATCAAATCCAACCATGGCAATGACTTCCTTGCAGCACAGAACAGTATGAGGACTGAGCTATGTGCAGCCACCATTTTGCTGACATGTGTAGAGGGATATGGCACAGGGACACTGAGCTATCAGATGCAGCAGGGACAGAAGTCCCAGCAGTAACTTTCCAAGGCTCCATACCCATCTTCCTTGGGAAGGGGTACGCTGTACCCGTGGAAGTGCTATTATGCCCACAAGGAGTCCAGTGGCATATTTGGATGTTTTCCTGATAGTAGTGTAGCTTCTGGGTCTAATTTGTTGGCCCTCATGGAGATGATGTGAATTGCAGAGTATGATTTAATAAATTTGTTTACTGTTTAACTTAGCTGAAGTGGATTCTGTTGTTTGCAATTAAGAACACTTACAAATGCAGAAATTTGTATCAGAAATATTGTACTTGCAGGCAACAAACCATCAAGGAAATATAAATCTGAGGATTGACTGTTGGGTCTGATTGTTTTTGAAATAAAAAAACAAAAACAAACAAACAAATGAAAACAAGAATAATTCACTTGTTAGTTAACATAGCTTTGCAGCCCACTGTGAAAAGTGGCAAAACATTTAACAAAAGCATCGTTATGGTCACCTGGAATTAGTGTCCATGGAGGGAAAATTACCATGCCCTAAAACACTATCAAGGCTGTGAGGAATTCTAAGGCTGCAGACTGGAAAGTCTCTTTTAAATTGCCCTAGAGAATAAATAGAAGGAAAGAGAATGAGTGTCAGCTTCTCGGCTACTAAATTCCATGCTCAAGGTATATTCAGATGAAGTGAATGCTCCAAAATCCTTTGGCTAATACATTAGGTGATAAAGGCTATTCTTCTTTCGATACTGTGCTTCTCTTATATGCTAGAAGATGCTGATTACTAATAACATCATACATAAATTAATTGATGTCCATAATACCTCTCACTCTAGGCTACAACTTTACAGTAGGAATTCATTTGATGGCACTTGCTTGTCTCAGTCTAGCAACAAAAAGCAAACCAGTTCACAAAATTGTACGTTGCTGCAGGCTTATGGTCTTCTACTTTCCTTTTTTCTTAAAACATATTTTCACATCATTCTGATAGTCAGAATGTAGACATGCAAAGTTGTTTTTTCATGGATTCAAAACTTAATAATGTGACAAAAGAAGAAATATTTCATTTAAATTGATGTCTGCTTTGCCAAGTGCCAAGTGGTCAAGAAAATATTGAAATGACCTGAGAGTCTGAATTGCCAATATGGACCAAACATTGACTTTTCTTCAGAACATAAAATTATTTTTTTAATTCTTCAAATAAATATTTTTTTAAGGAACTAAATGTGGTTTCTCATTTTGTGTTTCTGCTTTGTTTCTATGTCTGTGCTTTTACGGGGAAATACTTTTATCCCTAATAAAATAGCATAGTCATTTATTAGGGTTTGAAGGGACAAATGCCAAAAAGTGGCAATGATCTATTAATCCAAACCTGAAGTGTTGTAGAGCTCTCAAGTTTCTATACTATTTATAAAAGAAATTAATCTTCATGATGTAATTTTACATTCTATTTATATCATTATTCTTTATACAACATAAACATAGAACTCTATGATGTTATTACATGTCATAAATGTCATCATAATTTGTCTTTACACATCATAAATATCTTAGTTTGTGACATTATTACACCTTTGGGTGTCTCTTTCCATATTTATGGTAATTACATCAAAGTATTTACTATAATTATGTCATTTGATGAAATTACAGTAATTACTTCGAAAAATGATAGCCCATGACTAATGAATTAAAATAGCATGGAAATTCACATTAAAAATGACATTAAAATAATGCTAAGGATCTGAGATAACCCACAAGAACAAGAATATTCATTACTGAGTTTTTAACCTCCAAACTTGGCTCGACAGGTTTTCCCTTGTTGAAAATTTTATCTTTATTGAGGTCTGGGAAATGTTTTGTAATGGTACAGTAAACCATCAAGACACTGGGTATAAAAAGATTGAGACCTAGTTGCTAGTATTACTTTTAGCAAATTTGCAAAACCAAATTGTAACTTAAAAAAATAACATTAACCATCATAGAAGATAATTTAAATCCTCTTCGATCTGTATTCTTACTCGTTCTCTCTCACACTATTATCTATAGTCTCACAAAAATAGGCTTATATAGTCAATATTACATATATTAGGTAACAGACTGGATACATAGTGAACTTATGCACTTGTTTTCCAAGCTGAAACTCATATTCATGTATCACAACACATAACTGGAAAAGACAAGATGTAATCTCATTCAGTCTCTACCTACACGTGGATTTGACTTAAAAATGGCTGAGAAATGGCTCTTTCAATTTTTAGCAGTCTCCATGAAAAAATATGCCATAGCATCTCATGAAAGCCTGTGTAAAAGCTACCTTTCATTATTGTCAAGAACACCTTTCCCATCTATAGCACTGAAGCAGGAAAGTTCTTCCAAACAAACTTAGCTTGTACTTGCTATGCTTGCCTCCCGCCATTTGCCTCATGTTGTCCTGTTCCCATTGGCATTTTCTGCTGCTTCTGGTTGCCATGACTTTTAGACTTTGATATAAATATGTGTACATTTAACAAACAGTTGAGTGCCTACTGGGTGCCATTCTAGGGCCTGGGAATACAGTAGTTCCCCCCTTTATCTGTGAGTTTGTTTTTTTGTGGTTTCAGTTACCTATCCTCTGAAAGTATTAAATGGAAAATTCCAGAAATAAACAATTCATAAGTTTTGAATCGCATTCTGAGTACCATCATTAAATCTTGTGCCGATGCACCACCTGCCCAGAACACGAATCATCTCTTTGTCCACATTCCCACACTATATATGCTCTCTGCCCATTAGTCACTTAGCTGCTGTCTTGGTTATCAGATTGACTGTCACAGTATTGCAGGGCTTGTGTTCAATTACCCTTATTTTACTTCATATTGACTCCAAGGCACAGTATCTTAACAGTGCCTGCATCATTCATGCCATTTTATCTCATTAGTGGGCATTTTATAAGCTCACATCATAAGAAGGATAAGTACAGTACAATAAGATATTTTGAGAGAAGAGACCACATCCACATAACTTTTATTACTGTATATTGTTATGGTTGTTCTACTTTTTATCTCTTACTGTGCTTAATTTATAAATTAAATTTTATCATGGGTATGAATGTATAGGAAAATATACTGTATAGGTAGGATTCGGTACTATCTATAGTTTCAGGCATCCACTGGGTATCCTCGGATATATTCCCTGCCGATAAGGGAGGATTGCTGTGCATAAATTAACAAATAAAGCAAAAGTTCTTGTCCTGGTGGAGATTACATATAGAAAGAAAATAAACAAAACTGGCACCTAAGGGGAAAAACAAATAAATAGATAATTATATAAAATTTTAGTATGTAGTACATGCTATAATATAATATAATTACTAGGACAGAGAGTTCCAGGAAACAATGGGGAGCACAGAGCTGCAAATTGTAATAAGCTTGCAGTTTTTTAACAGGCCTGACTGAGAAAGTGACATTGGGGCAAAGATTAAATAGGAAGAGTGCCACCAGTGTACTTAGAGACAGAGCAGAGTAGGTGGAGAGAAGAGCTCTAGAAAGGACTGTTGGAAAGTCAGGAAATCCTATGTACCTGAAGAGGAAGGGAACAAGGAATAGGACATGGGTTAGTAAGGTGGAGGTAGGGTTTGAGTTTAGACATATAGTGTATGAGATCCTTATTGGTCCTCCAAGTAGATATTCATGATAGGCAGCTGGTTATTTAAGTTTAGGGGTGCATTTGGGATTCATCAGCAGGAAGGTGTTATTTAAGGTCATGAGATGGGATGAAGTCATGAAGGGGGTAGTGCAGATGGAATGGAGCAAAGAACAAAGTTTGTACCCTGGTGAAGCCCAACAGTAATTGCTGAGAGAGAAGAGGAGCAGCTGAAAAAGAATGGCCAGGTAAACAGCATTCTGATTGATGGTCTGATTGATAAAGTGTTTAAAGGGAGAGAGACTGATAACCACTGTCAATTATTTCAACAAGGCATGTGCCCTGAGGACTCAAGTGGATTATTGGACAAAGCACTGAAATGAAACATTTGCATTCTCTCTGATCTTGACATCCAGATGCGAATTATCCATCCTTTGCAACCTAATTCAAAATCCTACTAAAAAAAAAAACAATAGCAGGTTTAAAAAGCTTTATATTTCACAAGGCCTTTCTAGGATAAACACTTCAAAAAATGTCCCATTAAAGTTTCCCCTACTCTTCCAAGTCTTATCACACTCTGTACTGTCGCAGACCTCCTAGGTCAGAGATCCCCAAAGTGTGGACCAGTGACCCTGGGGAGTTCCAAGATCCTCTCAGGGGACTGATGTGATCAAAACCATTTTCATAATCAAATTAAGACATTATTTGCTTTTTCACTCTCATTTTCTCTTGAGTATAGAGTGGAAATTTCTAGAGGCTACATGATATGTGAAATCTCAACAGAATGAATACAGAAGAGACGACAATCTAGCTGACTTCTATCGAGTCAGACATTAAAGAGATTTTTAAAAATGTCTAGCATAAGTAAATACTACTTTTCTTAATGACTTTTGAACCTAAGTCCTTCTCAAGGTGTGTCCTCCACTGTATACATATATATACAATTTTAAAATAATGAAATTGTTTTTATATGAAAAATAAATAACTAAAAATGTCTAAATATGTGGTTCTTTTTTCTTTATTTTTTGTTTTGACAAATACATTTTTCTGAAAAATAAAATATTACTATTGACATATAATGATATTTTAGTTATTTTTACCAATATTTTTAAATGAATTAAAATTATTTTAACTTCTAATATGGCACATTTCAATAGATATGTTTACATTAAAAGAGAAAGTTTTCTGGAATCTTTAACAATTTTGATAACCACTATCTACAATATGGTAGTCCATGCCACTCCACTTTGCACTCGCTAACATAAGTGTTAGTACTCATCTTAGTTTCTTTTTAAAAATCTTTCTTTGTCTTCCTAGATTATTAGCTCTTTAGGTTGAAGGGACTATCCTTTTTGTTTTTATTTTTTGGATTCTTCTAGGACTAATTCTACCTGTGGAAAGTTAAACAACTTCCAATTAATACTTCATGACTTTTCAAAGATTTGTTAATTTCCCAAATCTCTTTCCTGTTAGCTTTGAAGAATTTCTGGTTGAAATTTCATTGTTTTTGGAGATAACTTCTTCTAGAGATTCATTTGACACATACTACTGAGCATCTGCTGCATAGACGGACCCATGGAAAATACCAAGAGGGACAAGACACAGTTCTTTCTACCTAAGCATTTATAATCCAATAGAAAAGATAAGATGGGGTATCTTGTTGCAAGACATGGTATGTCCTTGTTTCAAAAAATGTACCGTATATCCAGGTAATCATGCAACTCTTCTCCTCTAAGTTGTTTCTTCGAAGATTCCATGTATTTTAAATATAATATCATTTTAATATTTTACTTGTCTATGTAAGCGCTAAAAATACTTAGTTTAAATCCTTTAAAGTTTCAGACTGAGCCTTCATCAAAACTCGCATAGCTGAACACTGAGAAAGGATTGTTTACCATGTGTCCTCCATAATTTGTCAGGAAAGATATTTTCCATTATGTCTCCACTTGCTGTGTGGATAAAAGAGCATGGGGTCCTTATTTCTGGACAGTATGTTAAAGAGAAAGCACCCTCAAATTGTTTTTTCTTAATAATTTGTCTACCATATCCTTTCTGCACAGTTCTACCAAGACCCCATGCAATTACCATATGAAAATATAGAGAGAAAGTGAGCTTAGAGATCAAAAAGTTATGATTACTATAACACTCAATTTACCAACTAAACTAATTAGTTGGGCACAAACTAATCATGACCATAGTGAGCAAGTATTTTTCTCTTCTCATTTTTAGGAAAAAGAGGTGAAAAAAATACAGGAATTCAATCACATACTAGAGTGAACAAAACAAGTTCATGTAAGTACAAACCTAGTCTAGTCTCTTCCACCAGCCAAATTAAGATTCATTATTACGATCATAAGACCCTGTAAAAGAAATTCAATAGTTATTTCCATTTAGTATATTATTGTGGTAACTGTTTATACATACAAAAATTTTAGTATGGCTTGAAACTAAAGCAAGAATGAAAACTAAACAAAATAAATAAAAAACACTCTTTATCAGAAAATTAAATTTGTCAGGTCAAAACATGCTATCCTTGGGGTATAATACTGGTAAAAACATTTGTCATTTTATTATACATTATTCTGTGAATGTTGTGTATGAGACAATAATTATAAAAACTTTTTTTATTTGGGGTTAACAAAACAAAAAAAAAACAAATGTGGCAAATTTTCATTAGTTTTGTTTCTGACCCTTTTAGATGAAGAAAAAATGTATAAAGGTTTGCAAAAAATAAAAACAGGAATTATTTGGTTTAGTAACTCTCTACAAAAGTGTTTAATTTTTGCTGTATAATCCAAATTATTTACCTTAATGTTACTCTCTGGCTTCAAGTTTGTTTCTGCATTAATGTTGCATTTGTAATCATATCTTGGAAGGAGTGGTTCACTTGAAAGGATTAGAAGTGAGATATGGAATCTGGTCCCCTTAGGTCATTTGTTTGTATCCAGCTGAAGTCAGCAGTGGCTAAAATTCATTACCATCTGGCAGTTTTTCCACGGCCTCTGTGACAGAACTTGTGGTCCTAGTCTAGTACATACTAGACAGATGTCCAGGTCATAAAAATCACAACGATACTTGGCAATGTGTCACCCCCTCGTTGACAGCACTACCACACAGGCCAGCGATCGAAGTGGAATAAAGAATGAGCTGTCTTTATCCCATCCAGTGGTCCATTGGCAAACAGATACTCAGCCCTTATGTATTCTGTGTGGGGGAAAAATCTCTTGGCTATACTCAAAGGAAATGGAAATAACGCTAATGAATACAGCATCTCACAGAACAACGTGATCAAGTGTTCTGATTTATCTGCTGCACAAACACGAAATTAGATGAAATAAACTTTCAAACCTTTCCTTTTCGATGACAAATGATGTTTCATGTACTCATGTTGTCTTAAGGTTTCCAAACCATTGGATAAAGTGTGGAGGGTCAGCCACATCTGTAGTTATAAACACAGCTTGTAAACTTAAACTAACCATGCAAACTATGCTTCTTTACAAACTTTGTATATGTTATTCTGATCTCATCTCATACCTCTTGTAGGCATCCCAAACATTTTCCCATGACAGGCATATGTTCTTCCATAGATTAAAAAAAGTTCCTCTACCCTCAGTTTTTCCTCTGAATATTTCCTTTACCTTGTTGTTACACCTGAAATCTTCTGATTCTAACAACGATGCTTTGTCCTCCATTTTCTCAAATAGTGGCTGCTTTTCCTTTCGCTGGACATTCTGAGATCATTATATACTTCCTGCCTATGTTGTTCCCATAGCCCCATGGATGATCCAATGGAAGACTTCTCATCCCTCAGTTATTGACTTACCTTCACTGATCTGGTTGTCCATTAAATTCAGCCACCCACTGCCATGGTCTTACAGTCATCCACATCAACACCGGTAACTTCACGATCCCAACCTCTCAGTTTAAATCATCGTACTCTCTGACTGCTACCAACTGTAATTCCATCTGACATTCTCTAATTCCTTACTAAACCAATACTTCTAATCATTAACCCAATTGCTTTCTCACTGTATATCATTTCCCTTGTCACCATATCCCTTCCAACTAGAGGTAGATTAGCAGGTCCATCATTATCATATTCCCTTATAAAACCACTACTTTATTGTTTCTCCCTGTTTGTCATATATAACTGGTGAAAAAAAAAACAGTTTTGTTAAGCTCCAACTCTCTTACTCCAAGCTTACACTCAAGGAATGGAAAGTGGCAATCACAATCAAGCAATTATAATGTTTGGCCTCAAACTGAATTTATTACGGCCTCAGGTTGAAAATGGACCCTTGAAAGTGATGTTCAATTCTACGGTTTTCTTAGTCATTTTCCAATCAGTTTACTCTCTCGTTATCCCAGAGACCATGTCCCACCTAAAGCTTCCAGCGTGGCTTCCTTCTCTTTGGTCACAGCTCAGAGGCATGCTTCATATTTCACAGGTGAAAACAGAAGCAAGTCAATTGCAGGTTCATGAGTTATAACAAATGTAGCACTTTGGTGGAAGATGTTATAATGGAGAAAGTTTTGCATGCGTAAGAGGATATATGGAGTATCTCTGTGATACCCTCTTAATTTTGCTGTGAACCTAAAACTGCTCTAACAGTAGTCTTAAAAATCCTGTGAGAAGGAAAACAGCAACAAAAAAAGAAGCAATTAGAAGAAAACTTCTATAACCTCCCACAACTTTACACATCAACTTCTCTTTCTCTCTCCTGCACCACCACCTTATTCAATTGTCCTAGATTTTTCCATTAGTGTCCTATATACCATAATATCATCCATCTTAAAGAAATACAAAACAGAACCTTGGCCACATATTCTCTCCAGCTCCTGCAGCATTTCTCTGCTCTTCTTCATGTAAAATCCTTAGAAGATTGAACATTGCTTATTGTCTCCACAATTTCTACCTTTCCCTTTTCTCTGTTGAACTCTGTCCAACCATTTCACTCAAAGAAATCTGTTAAGGTCAATTTATTAAGAGATCCAATGGTAAATTTTAAATCCTGACCTTATTCAACCTCTTAGCATCATTTAACAAAGTTGGTCATTCTTTCATTCTCAAAATAGTTTCTTTGTTCAGCTCCAGTGCTCTCCTTTCTCTTGTCACCCTTGTACATGACCATGGCTGCTCCCTCTTGACTGCCATACGATGTACTATTATTAAATAGTAACAAGGAATAAAGTACTGGCATATATCTACAATTATATCTATCTCTACAAATACATATATATACACATACATATATAACATGGATAAACATTAAAACATAAAGAACATGCATAAAAGACACATGGACAAAGACAACGGGGGGGATTGAATGTGGGAGGTGGGGTGGGTAGGTCAGGGGAGAGTTGTCGTGGGGATTTCGTCCCAACTGAAACCCGTGGGTGACCGTAACCGAATGCGTGAAAGAATCTCACACTGAGACACGCGGGGGGAAGGAATCTGGGCCACGTGGCTTGATTCCTCTCATCCCAGGAAAAAAGCCTCGAGCGTGGCTTAGCCGGGTTTTTATTGGGAAGCTCTGGACACAGCAAAATGGGAATGGCTATTCATTAGCTAAGCAAGATGTTCCGGGCAACCATTAGCATAATCCCTTGGTTCCGGGGGAAGGGTCCCAGCAAGTTAACAAGTCCTAGGAAGTAAGTTAATCCAATTTCCCTTAAAGGAATTCCTTTTTCCAAGAGCATGATTTTTACGCCGGCCCGCCTGGGAGTGTTAATTTCCACGGAGCTGAGCTCGAGACGTGGAAATTCCCAGGGGGTTACGTTTTTATCATGCGGATGAAAAGAATTCCTGTCACAGAGAGTAATGGAGAAAAAACGGGGACAACTGTAATTGAACAACAATAAAAAAAGAAGTTACAGATATAAATTTTAAAAAAAGCATTATGAATAAAAGAAACTGCTTATCAGTTAATGGACTTTGGATCATTTCCAATTGTTGGCAATAATAAATATCATTGCTATGAAAGTTCATACATGTTTTATGTGTAGATGCATATTTTTATTTTTTTTTAGTATATATGTAGAAGTGTAATTACTAGATTATACAGTAATTCTATATTTAAACTTGAGGAGTGGCTGTTTTGTTTTTCAAAGTGTATACCACCAGCAGTGTATGAGAGATTGACTTCACCACATCTTCACCAACAGCTGTTATTATCTTTGTTTTATTACAGTCATCTTATTGAGTGTGAAGTGGTATCTCATTGTGGTGTTGACTTGAATTTTCCTGATGGCTAATAATGTACCTCTTTTCATTTGTCATTGGCCATTTGTATATCTTCTTTGGAGAAACATCTATATCTTTTGTCCATTTAAAAATTGTGATATTTATCTTTTAATGATTGAGTTGCAATAGTTCCATAAATATTTTGGATCCAAGGTATCAGATATATGACTTTCAAATATTCCTTTCTGTGGATTACCTAATTACTCTAATGATTAATTAGACTCATTAATAGTTAATGACTAATGATGGTTTCCTTTGAAGCTCAAATTTTAAAATTTTGAAGATGCTCAGTTCATGTATATTTTCTTTCTTGTTCATGTGCTTCTGGTATCATATCTAAGAAATCATTACCTAATTTAAGGTCATGAGAATTTACATCAATGTTTTCTTCTAGGAGTTTTATAATAAATCTTACACTTGGGTATATGATCTATACTGAGTTAATTTTTATATATGGTGTGAGGTAGGAGGTCCAACTTTCATTCTTTTATATGTGGATATCCAATTATCCTAACATCCTTTGTTGATAAAACTATTCTTTTCCACTTAATTGCTTTGGTACCCTTGTTAAAAATTAATTGACAGTAAATATGAAGGTTTATATCTGTATTATCAATTCTATTTCACTGATGTATGTATATCCTTATGCCAGTACCACACTGTCTTAATTCCTGTCACTTTGTAGTACATTTTTAAATTAGGGAATTTGAGTCCTCAAACTCTTTTCTTTTTATTTCAAGATTGTTTGTGCTAATTTTGGTCCCTTAAATATCAACATAAATTTTAAGAGTAACTTGTTATTTTTTTAAAAATTGAAATTGCAAAACCAGAAGAACAACAGGTGTCTGGGTGGAGGGGACAAAATGAGACGAGTAAGGTAATATTTTCTTCTAATTCATGTTTTCACCATACCTGGAAAGCAAACATCATCATATACAAATGAAAAAGGAATGAATTGTTTGTTTACCTTTCTGTTGTTGCTTTTCAATAAGATCAGATATCCCAATTGAAGTATAAATTGATTACATTTCAAATTATCAGTTTTATCACAGGAGATAATATGTATAAAGTATGCAAAACCACAAGTAGTACAGGAAATAATTTAAAGTGGAAATACTCGTGGCAAGAAGGAAGATTTCTTGTGGATCTTAGCAAGATTTTTAGGATGAGTAATAAGGAAGACCTGGGAATCACACCTGCCCACTACACTTAATATCAGCTATTTAAAACACTCTGATGTAATCTTTCTTGCACCTCATCATATTCAGTGACAACAAAATTTCTTAGAAGGCAAGCAACTTGTCTGACCAGCTTTTAAGAATCATAAGTACATGCATTTTTGTGTCCGGAAATTTTGACAGCTATTGCTGCATCTTGATTATGATCTTTCTTTTTAATCTCTAATTTATTTCATAATCTCCATCTTAATTAAGATGCTCTGTAGACAGAATATCTGTCTTCATTTTGTATCTATGGTGCTTAATCCAGTACCGCATGATAGCAGGTGATCAATAAATGTTTATTGAATAAGTTTATGAAACTTAAGGCATTCCTATAACTCTGATGGACAAAAATGTGATGGGATGAGTTCCACTAATTTTATTTTGTAGTAGACAAGTTGAAACAGACAACCAAATATAATCTGGGTAGCGGACGAAAAGGATCATATCTTCATTTCATCTCAGCCATCTTGCCATACATTTCTGAGTCAGAGGATGAAATGGCAAAGAATGAGTGGCAATGGTGACATAGACCAGTTTCAGGGCATTTAGTCAAATGTTTTCTATTGCAGATCTTTGCAGTTGTCACTCCACTCACATTGAATTTCCCACTGTACTAGGTCTACAAATGTGCAGTCTTCCCATTCAGATGAGGCTGAGTTTCTATTCATACAATTACAACCTAAGTTAACATGAATTAAGTCATGTGCCATTCAAGAATGAGATACTCACATTTACTAAAGAATTAACATGTGCAGCTACATTGCCTTTAACAAATTATTTTTAGCCAGAATATGAAATGCATTAGTAAGAAATATTTAACAGATGATACTGTGACAACGTGCTATTAAGCATGTTACTGTAATGTCAATATTATTAAACCTATGTACCCAGCTAATCCATGAATATAAATTACTTTTGTATCAGCCACATTTTATTATTAGGATCAGTGTAACAGCCATGAATATTCTTTTAAGGCAACCTAAATGCACGTCTCCATCAAAACTAGAGCCTAGAGAAGAATGGAATTCAGATCTTATCTAAGGGGGAAGTCCCCTAGGCACTGTTTGTCCAGACCACTTCATTGAATCAAACCTGAGTAAGAAATGTGATTGTTTTCCTTTGCAAACCAAGACAGCTACAATAACTACGGCTATAATTTGTTGAGGTTTGCCAGCTACCTGGCACTGCATAGCCAAGAACATCTTATATAGTGTTGCAAATTATCTCCCCAGTTCTCTAGGGGTTCATTCCAAATATGGGAGGAACTAAGTGAGGCTAAAAGATTAGAAAGTAACCTGTATAAAATAAATTAGTTAATTAATTTGAAATTAAAACAACAATAACAACAAAAAGGGTGGTAACCTATGTACATCGTCAAAGCTTCAGTGTAAATACTTGGGTTCAAAGTCAGTCACAGATTTTTACATAGAACTGAATTATGTGATAAGCCATTGAAAATTGGAATAATTGGAAAAATTGGAAAATTTGGAGTAACTCCTATTTGAGTTCACTGCCAGCTGATGATACAGATTTTTTCCTCAGCTTCTCTCTGCAAAACAGAGATGGCACATTATTATAAAAATAGTCGTGCACCATAAGTGTAAAATTATTTTAAAAGGTTTCCCACAAAAATCACTGCTATTTCTAAAGTACAATTGGACATTTGGTTTTATTATGCCTATTAGAGTCTAGTGAAATGCATAAGATTATTTTCTTACTTTCAGCCCTCCTTACACCCCGTGTAATGCTTAGTTTGTTTTGAGATTTGAGGATGATTCTCTATTTAGGCTGACTTCTATTTCCCAGTATTACCTTTGTTAGCAATTTTTGCCCACTTTTAGGTATTCTGGTTAAATAAATAAGTGCATACATGTGTATCCATAAAAGTTTCCTCTTATTTACACCACCGTCAAATACAGCAAGGACAGTAGAATCAGCACAGGATGTAGCGAGGCACGGAGGTAGGGGAGAGTGAGCCTTTGCTCAGACGAGGAAGAAGTGAGCCCCAGTCTGCAGTCCTGCTTGTCTTTTGTATTCTTCTAAATACAAGGGATGGACATTTCAACTCAGACCCTGACCCCTTTTGCACAAATCTGCTGTCTTCTTAAAAACAAACACGATATCTAAGACTCATGAGCAGTTCCCCATGTCCCAAATGCCACCACGGTCCTTTAATATTTGTATCCATTTTTATAGCCATCAGAACAAGATGCAAGCTGCAAGTTTCTTGGGAAAGCTGCTGAGTCAACAGCTGGCTCTTTTTCTTCTTTCTATTTCTTCCTCATGGAAATCTGTTTGACACGTGCGTTATGCTGCTCTAAAGAGGAAACCTGGAGATAAATTTATCACTCTATTTCAGAGATGACTAAAATATGCCGATCACGTTGCCTTGTCCTCATTCATGTTAATAGAAACCAAGTTCTGTGAGGGGACAGAAGACAGAACCACTGTGTTGGTCTGCGAAGGTCAGTGAAGGCTCCACGGACGAGGTGACAATTGGAGCTGAACTTTGAACTCAGTGATATGTGTTTACCTCACCTACGGAGTGGACGGACAGCCAAAAATACCGCATGCTATGCTTCTGGAATGGTGCGAAAGGACAACCTCCACTACACTTGCTTAACAACGGTTGTAGAGACCACTGTGCTTTAGTTTCACAGTTTTCATTTATTTAGATTAATTCCTTATTGTTAGGTAGCCTTATGATTTTAGCTGAGAAAAAAATATTGTGTGGAATGTTAATACCCCTATCACAGGGTTAAAAATTCAATCAGATTTTAATTGATCCCAAATTAACCTCAATTAGGGCATCATCATTGTCAAGATTTTAATATCCTTATTGCTGAGCTGAATGCTTATTACTGTCATCAGTGAATAAATAATAAAATGAATGGGATGAAATAGCTGGGTATGAATTTGTATTTACTTGAGATACGCATAATTTTAAGAGTTTGCATTCTATTTTACATTTTATGACTTCGAATATAAAGATATAGAAAATGTAGTCTCTTACACATTCTTTCAACATTAATGTTAATTTATTTAGCAATGTTAATTTATTTAACAGTAGACCTATTAAATGGTCTACCCCTTATTAGTTACTTCATGTACTATGTCAGGTTCTAGGATAGGGAAAATTCATTAAATGTAATCTTATTAAAATCTGCTTTGGCTACAAACTAATGACCTTCCATAGTTTCAAGCTATGTTTTTTTTCTTTTACCTAGATCTGATGGTATTTCTAAGGACATATAGAAATTGAAACAATGTTATCTAGTGTCCCCTGGGATTATTAAAAACTCAGAACAGCCGTGACCAGTATGGCTTAGGTGATTGAGCATTGTCTTGTGGCGTGTGCAAGAAGCAACGGACCAATGTTCCTCCCACACATCGATGATTCTCTTGCTCTCCTGTTCCCTTCTGCTCCCCTCTCTAAAAATAAATAAATAAAACCTTTCAGAAAAAGATTATCTAAAAAAATTTAGATGTTCCATGCAAAGCCCCTAGTACTTTGTCCTGTGTGCTGTAAGTAGTTAACACTTCCTGCTATTATTATCACTGTTGCTGCTACTACTTCTATTACTATTACTACAGTTACTACTAATACTAAACTAGAGCTAAGTTGAATGTCTAATAATTGAATTTCCTAGATCTTGGATCCAGAAGAATGAAACTCACACAATAGTGTTGGCACACGAAAAAGTGCAAAAGTAGAGAGTTTGCAGCAATGATTTTTAAAAATGCGCTACAAATTTTGCTACAAACTTAAATCAAGTCTTGGAATTCCTTGGGTAATTTGGTGAAAAATTCTCTCAACCAAACTAAATAAAATGTTCATCTTGTATATGGTTCTGACCAATAGGATGGTAGAAAAGGTCAATTTAATTAGCTATATTTGTTGTTTTAGCAGACATGGTCTTTCTCATTCAAGCCAAAATGTAAATATAAGGTCTTTGATCACATTTATTCCTCTTCTAGTCAAAGTGTTGACCAATTTATTACTTAGTGAATTGTTTTAGGTAGAAGCCAGTTAAAAGCAGCTTTGTTCTGTCATATCTTTTTATTCCTCCATGCTCGGCTGAATCTCCTTGAAATATTTTGGGTTGGTCCCAAATTCTTCCTGATCATCTTCAAACTAATTATTTTATTTTCTGGTAAAAGTACAGTCCAATCTGACAATTCAATATTAAATCTCTCATTCAATTCAAACTATTTTTTCTCTTACAGCTCAGTGTGAGGAATCTTATTATTGCTGCCACCTTGGTCTTCCTCCTCCATTCAATATGTGGTCTCTGGGATGATTTGGGGTAAAATGGGAAGAGGAAATTGAGGTGAAGGATACAAAGGTATAGCTTGACTGCCAATTGTGCAGTCTGGCAGGGGTGCAGCCCTGCAAATACTGACCCTTTCCTTGATGAGTTCCTTAGAGACTCCCCAACTGGGAACTCTGGCTTCAGTTCCCAGGTCACGTGCTCCTTCTACCTTCCACCCTATCCCTGGTTATCCAAGGCCACTTTTTCCTTTCCAATTTGCATTAGAGTTTAAGGCAATTCAGGGCCGTGTTTCTTCATCAGAGTGTACATTTGACTTCCATAATTAAATTTATACTTTATCACTGATAAGAGTGTAATACACTCTTCTTTTTAATATTCCAACAAAGATCCAGTCTTTTACATGTATCTTGCTTTTCAGACACAAGTCGGGTTCCTGAATCTCTCGAATTTGAGAAGAGACAGGAATTGGTACAATACAGTTCTCCTGATTTGAGAAGAGACAGGAATTGGTACAATACAGTTCTCCTGACATTCCCTCCTTTCTTATCCATATGTGCTTTCCAGGTGAGTGATGACTAAGTGTTATCTGATATATTTTGGGTCATCTCTGAGGAAGTTATGCAAGGATGATCAAATGAATCTTCTTTATTGTGAAAAGGTATTAACATCCTTTGTTCTCAGATTTTTTGGGACCTCAGCCAAAATGGAGACAGCAGGAATTGTTCCTTTTAACATCAGGATACAGAGAGTAACTTATGGTATTTTTCCCTTTGTTTAAATGTTCCATTGAGGAGAGGGGTTATGTCTTATGCAACATCATATAGCTATTAAATCCAAGAGCATGATGCCTTGCATATATTATATTTTTAATAAACATCCACCAGCTAACTATATGGCTAATGGTGGTTTTACCATTACCCTATTCTACTAAAACACAGCCAGAAAATTTTCCATTATCAGCTTTAGTCTGGTTTCTGGCAGGAAAGAGATAGCACATTCAAAGCTTTTAACTAAAGAGAGGTCAATGAAGGAAACAATTATAGCAAGGGGGCAGGGTTAAGGAAGCCAAAAGGGTAAAGCAATAGTAGGAAGCCATTGCCACCCTAAGTTCGAGGGAGTGAGAGGAGGGCATGCCATTCCTATGGCAGGAAGGAAGCTGGAGGTGTGGCAGAAAGGTTGCCTGAATGGATCAAGGTCATGGCACAACACAGTCACTGTCAGACCAGTGGCAAGGCAGGAGGCAGCATGGGTACAGGCACAGGGTGATGAATACCTTATCTTGATCTCCTCCCATCAGGCTCTGGTCTGTGCCTGCCATTGGCTGAATCCACATGGAAGCCAGATGGCAAGGGGACCTGAGCAATGCCACTCTGGAGGTCACCCAGTGAGACAGAGCAGGGAAAAAAAATATAGGTAATGGATCATGAAAGGAAGGAGACAGAGAACAAGAGTACATTATTATAGTTGGAAAAATCTAACTAGTATCTGTAAGCCATTAGAAATAATGTTATATATATATATATATCTTTCTTATATATAAGCATATCATATATTATATTATATAAAATAGATTATCATTTATTATATATAAATATACATGTATATATGTACTCTTCAATGGATTTGAAATATACAATAAAACAAATATTTTAACTATATATTCTATGCTGTATATATTATATAGATAAATGCTAGCTTTGTGGTGTACTTTAGGTTCACTACAGAGTAAACACATCTTGGGAGAATAACCTGAAATCTAAACCTACTTTGAGTTTTGTTTATTTATATGCAAACTTACTCCAAAAAATGTTTAGAAAATTCACATAGATTTTTATAACACAGTGAGATGAAATCAGATTATAACAATGAAAAATAAGAGTATAAATGCTAGAAGAATTAAAACTAATTCACAAAATTTAGGCCATAAATTTAGTTCAAAGATTTCCTGCAGTCAGTTGCAAAAATATTTTTCTCATATTATATTTATTGAATCCCTACAATGTTTTAGGTGCCAGGCATACTGCAGTGAGCACAAAAACAAGGTTACACAGAAACTGTATTTTATTGAAAGGTACAAAAAGAAAAATACATTTAAGATTTAGATTGAGATCGATGTTATGAAGAAAGCAAAATGGGGTAATGGGGTCAAGTGCCTGGGACCACCTTAGATACTGTCAGAAGAGAGAAGAGCCTTTTGGAGGAATATTTTTTTATACTGAAATCTCAGTCATGGTCCAGAGAGGAGGGAGGAAAGAATGGACTAGGAAGATATCTGACCCAGCTAAATGGAACTAGAAAATATCACATTATTTCCAACGGGAAGAATCTTCAAGGTGCACACACTATAAACAGAATATTTGGAACTAAAATCCTTCTGTTTATACATAGCTGAAATATCCTATCTTATTCACTGTCGTATATGCAGCTTCTTTTTCATAACTGTCCTAGAGGCTTTATTCTTTATTTTTCAACTCTAGTTAATTTGATGAAACTTTATGTCACAATTACCGTGTGTACAAATTCATGCAGAACACACCGTGCTAGTCTGCTAGGGCCGTCATAACCCAGAGCTGCACACTGGGAGGCTCACACAGCGGAAACGTTTCTTCTCACGGTTCTGGAGTCTCCAAGTCTAAGATCGAGGTGCCCTCAGGGTTGGTTGTGCGTAAGACCTGTCTCCTGAATTCTTGACCTTTGTACGGTTCTTGACTCTAGTGACGATGGATGGTCTATGTAATGTAATCATTACGGTATGGTATGGAGCGCCAGTGTCTCATCTTCCATTTTCCATGGAGCCTTAAAATCTAATCAAATTAATCAAATCTAATTCCTGACTCCTCTCTGTAAAGCTTCCCTTCCCAGGCACAGCTCCTGGCACTGTCACCCACCCCCCTCAAAAAAAACCCCAAAAGGAACTTTATGAGTTCAGTCAAAAAAACAGAGGCACTT
>PVJI01013394.1:0-47931 GCA_004026765.1 Micronycteris hirsuta
GCTGACTGTGGTATAATAAATTATTTGTCTGGTCTGCGCCCTAGGTTCCTGGCACAGAACTCTGAAATCCTAGGAACGTCCTGAGTTACAGGAGCACCTCTATTATGCTATGAAACGACTCACGGCAAGACCCTGGATAACTTCGGGGTGGGGGCTGGCCACCAGAAAGACCAAGTATGTGATTGGAGGGCTAAGATTTTCAACTGCCCTACCTCCGGGGAGTGGAGGAGGGCTTGATACGGAGTTTATTCATGGGGCCATAATTTAATCTATTGTGCCTTACAATGGAGCAGCAGGAAAGCACTGGACACCGAAGCTCGGAAGAGCTTCTGTGCTGAGTGGGTGATGCATCCTGACTCCACAGGCAGAGGGCACGGAAGCCCTGCATCCAGAACCCTCCCTGCATGCATCCTTTATGATAAAACAGCAATTCTAACTCTAGCACTTTCGGTGAGTTCTGGGGATCATTGCAGCAAATTATCAAACCTAAGGGGGATGTGGGAACCTCCTGGATTGGTAGCCAATTGGTCAGAAATTCAAGGGGCCTAGGGACCCCTCTGGAAACTGGTGTCTGAAGTGGGGACAGACAGTCTTGTAAAAGAATGAGCTCTTAACTTGGGGGGTCCGATGCTCACTCTGGCGGTGAGCATCCGAACTGCATTGCAGGTCACCCAATTGGGGTGGAAATAAAGTAGTGAACAATCAGTTTGCCCAGCACTGAGGGGTTTCCAAGACATGGGACTTCCAGGGCTAAAGCCAGGACAAACCACCCTACGGGGTGGTCCTTTTGGAGCCATAGGGACAAGGAAACACTTTACGGACTGGCAGAGCAAAAAGACAAAGATCCTGAGTCTCTAAGGATGGTAGGGAACAGAACCTCCTCCTCACAGGCCTGGGTGCCCTACCTCCAGGATTTTGTGTAAGAAATAAACATTCATCGTGTCAAAGCCACCGTTTCTGTCAAACGCAAAGACGCCTAATTAGGGAGCCTGAAAGTGGCGTGCCGAATGTAACAGAGACACACGCACAGAGCGTTGGGACAGGTGACAGGCAGGGCTGACTCAGATACTGCGGGCCGGAAAGTTAGTCACCTTTGTTCTGCAGCGACTAAGTATTCGGCAAGATGGTAATTCTCTGCTTTGGAAGATAGATTGCGTGTTCACCAGGGCATGAAAAAGAAAAATATATACAGTACACACACACACACACACTCGCACTCAGGATCCATGGAGGATTGGTTCCAGGACCTCCCACACCCACTTGGACACCAAAACCCATGGATGCTCAAGTCCCTTATATAGAACACCGTGGACAATGTATACAGCCAGCCCTCCACCTCCACGGATTCCCAACTATGGAGCAAAACTATGATTTTTGATCTGCGATTAGTTGAATCCGTGGATCCGAAACACGGAGTAGTGAGGGCTAACTGTGTATGTTTTGCATCTAAGTGGATCCACTTGGTTTAAACCCATGTTGCTCAAAAGTCGACTGTATGATATATGAAGAATGTTGGCCTGTGTTACAGCTTCTGTGGCTTTCAACGAAATCCTAAAGAAGAGATATAAATCCAAAATGGAGCCCGCCGGCGCACTCACAGAAATGAGGGCCAAAGCCCTCTCTGCCTGCGGTCTGCAGTCCAACTTGAACCGCAGTCTGGGCATTTGGGGCTCTTCCGAGTTGAAAACTGCCTCTATACCCCCGAAAATGCAGCTGTCAACAGGGACAGCTCTGTCATTGCCAGACTTAGCAGGAGATAATACCATGACCCCGAAACTGTATCAACACCTTCTTTTAAAAGTATATTTTCTGCCAGAAAACTCCTGGCAGCTTGAAGGAAACAAATAAATTCATAGAGTTGTCTTTCCCATCCCAATTTTCAGATGCCGCTAGTCAGCTGCCACCAAGTTGAGAAACAAAGTAATGAGGGAGGCACAGAAGCAAATTTTAAAAAGTAACACCAGAACCTTCAGGCCTAAAAATCCATTTCTAAACAAGAGAGCTGGCTGTGGATGTTCGACCGAGAGCTGACTTGGCATGGACTAGCCAGAAGTGGGCTTCAAAAGCATTTTAGTCCACAAAAAGAACCTGCCCTGAAAGGCCCACTTCAGACATAGCCAGGAAGAAGGAAACACACAAGAAAAAACATCCAAAAAAGTGATGCCAGGAGATATAAAGAATGATGGAGTAAAGAGAGAGGGAGAAGCAGAGATGCTGGATGGGCAACGGGGAACAGTTTCTGCGGTGTGTTTCACCTTCTCTGTCCACATGAGATATTTTTATTGTTTCCCAGCTCCTACTTCATCACCGCATATTGACTCCATGCAGGCAGATCATTTATCTTGTAGTTTTTAAGTTACTGCACCAGGAGGAGCCGCACTTAGACCTGATGGATAGAACTGTGGATTACCCAGAGACCCTAGACTTTGAGTTGGATTTAGTAACTACAAGGAGCTTTGGTGTCGTCTCCTTTGGTGTGGGGAGGGTTGCGTGAGGACTGGGGCGCAGGCAGCTTTGTTCCCAGTATCGGTGATCCTTCTTTCCCATAGTAACAGACCCTCTCGTTTTTAGCTAGACATGTGGCTTCTCAGAATACAAACCAAATTTGCCAGCCTCTCTTGTGTGGCCATAAGGCTGAGTTTTTGCCAGGTTATATCTTCAGAAGAGGGAATCCTTTCTTACTGCCTCCTTCCTTCATGCTGGTTGGAACATAGGCACAGAGGTAAACTATCTTGCATCAGGTAGATGAGAGCAAGGCTTTGCAAACAGCAGAACAGGAGGATCCTGGGTCCCTAAGGCTTTGGCAAAGCGCAATTACCATGCCAGCCCTGGATTTTTCTACCTTCTAAATTTTCATGTGTGAGAAAATAAACTTTCATCTTACTCAAGCTACCGTTACTTTCAGTCTCTGCTATACAGCTCGTATAGTGCTAGATAATATGAGAAATACTGAGAATAAATACATTATGCATTCACTTTTAAAGCTAGAACAAAAACTCAAGAAAAAACAGAAGTAAAAATAAGACCAGAAATAACTCAAATAGGAAAAAGTAGAAGTTTTGAAAAGAATTTTTTTAGAAAACTTAAGAACTTTTGACAAAGAACAGGCTGCTTCTTTGAAAATGCTAATAATGTAGATAAACTTACTACAAGCTTGATCATTAGATCATAATTAAAATAAAGCAAAAGTTTGTTTTTTCATCATAAGAGGTTGTCATAAACAACTTTAGGGTGGCATAAAACATAAATACAGACTTTGCCATGTGGCTCAGTTGGTCGGAGCATTGTCCCCTGCACCAAAAGGTTGGAGGTTCAATTCCCAGTCAGGACACATACCTAGGATGTGGGTTCAATCCTCAGTGGAGGTGAGTATGTGAGGCAACCAATCGATGTTTCTCTCTCACATTAATGTTTCTCTCTCCCTTCCTCTCTCTCTAAAATCAAAAAACATATATTTTCTAAAAACATAGATACAAAAATAGTTTTTTATAAAATTATAAATTACCATAATTGACACAAGGAATAAGATAAAAATCCTGAATATAGAAAAAAGTATTTTTTTTAATTGAATCATTTGTCAAAATTCTTCTATACCCCAAAATACATACCAGGCAGATCCAAACAACTTTATATCCAAATTTTGCCAAACACTTAAGGAACAGAGTACTTCTATGTTATGTAACTTCTTTCAGGGAAGAGAAAAGAAAGGTACCAGCCCATTTTATGGGGCTAGATTAACCTTGAGTCTAAACCCAGATGTGGATAATTAATTAGTCAGCTTTACTGCGGAGATCTGCCCCTCCTGCATATTACCTGTGGCTGCAGGTCAGCTGGGGCCATGCCCCGGACCGCATCTCTGCCCTGCGTGCTTTTGCGTTCAGGAGCCCAGACTAAAGAAACATCCTCTATGTGCAACAGGCCCGTTTTGGGGATGAGGGGCAGAGAAGAGGTGGTAAAATAGCTGTACTGCCTCTTAAAATCTCTAGGTTTTGGCTCGGGACTGACATAGAGTCGCTTCCACATGCATTGGTTCAAGCCCCTCACGTGACCAAACTTGCCAGGGGGCGTGGCAGTATGCTGCAGCTGCCGGGGTGCAGCACGTGCCCCACCCTCCTGGCAGCATGTAAGTCTCTTACAGGCAAAGTTAAATCAAAGGGTTGCTAACAATAATCAACCCTCCACAGATGCTATAAGGAAAGTATAGGCCAACGTCACTTACAAATATTAATGTGAATATCCTAAACAAAATAGTCAATGGAATCCAATTTTTAAAAAATTATAAAATGTGGTCAAATAGAATTTATGCTATGAATTTATGCAAGGATGGTTAGAAGTCAGAAAATTTGGCAATGTGATGCGCCATGCTGGTATATTAAAAGATAAAAACATTTTATCTCCATAGTTGCAGGAAAAAGTATTCAATAAAACTCAATATCATTTCTTTTTCTAATGTAAATATATTTTCTTTTATTTCATCTTTATTGTATTTTTCCATTACCATTTTGTCCCTTTGCATTTTCCTCCTCCCAGCAATCACCACACTGTTGTCCATGTCCGTGAGTCCTTTTTCCTTTTCGTTCAATCCCCCTATCCCCTTACCTCCCCCTGCCACCAGCTGTCATCCACTCTCCATCTAGGAGTCTGTCCCCTTTCCTTGTTAGTTCAGTTTGTTCATTAGATTCCACATATGAGTGAAATCATATGGCATTTGTCTTTCTCTGACTGGCTTATTTCACTTAGCATAATGTTCTCTAGGTCCATCCACACAGTCACAAAGGGTAAAATTTTCTTCTTTTTTATGGCCGAGTTGTATCCCATTGTGTAAATGTCCCATAGTTGTTTTATCCACTCATCTACCAATGGGCACTTGGGCTGCTTCCATCTTGGCAATTGTGAATAACCTGCAATGGACATAGGGATGCTAATGTTCTTTGAAATTAGTGTTTTGGATTCCTTTGAATATAGTTCCAGAAGTGGGATTGCTGGGTCAAAAGGCAGATCCATTTTTAATTTTTTGAGGTCTTTCCATACTGCTTTCCACAGTAGCTGCACCAATCCACATTCCACCAACAATGCAAAAGGGTTCCCCTTTCTCCAAATCCTCGCCAGCACTTGTTGTTTGTTGATTTATTGATGACAGCCATTCTGACAGGTGTGAGATGGTATCTCATTGTGGTTTTAATTTGCATTTCTCTGATGATTAGTGACATTGAGCATCTTTTCATGTGCCTGTTAGCCAACTGTATGTTCTCTGTGGTGAAGTGTCTGTTCAGGTCCTTTGCCCATTTTTTAATTGGGTTGTTTGTTCAAAGTTATTTCTGAAATTTTAGCATTGAGAAATTGGTTTTTTATAATAATAATAATAAAAGTTATAATAAACAGCCTGGCTGGTGTAGCTCAGTGGATTGAGCGCGGGCTGGAAACCAAGAGGTCCGGGTTCGATTCCCAGTGGGGGCACGTGCCTGGGTTGTAGGCCGGGTCCCCAGTGAGGGCCATGTGAGAGGCAACCACACATTGCTGTTTCTCTCCCTCTCTTTCTCCTTCCCCTCTCTCTAAAAATAAAATAAATAAAATCTTTTTTAAAAAAAGTTATAATAAACATAATACTTCTGGTTAAATTTCAAGAGAATGTCTATCAAAATTTAAAATAACACACAAACGCCTGTTATTTCACCTTCTGTCCCTCTGAAGGACATAGTCAGTTCAATCAGCATAAAAGAAGAAGAAATACAAGGGTTGGCATGAGGCATGGAAAAGTAAAAGGCAAAGTTGTCGTTATTTGCCTACAATTTGATTGCTCCCCTGGAAATCTCAGAGAATCTAAAAACTACTAAAATAAGTGAGATATTTTGGTTCATTTGCCTAATTTAAGTTCAAAATTTTTAAAACCCAAACAGTTATTTTATATACCAAATATAGACGACTAAAACTGTATAGAGAACTTTAAAGAGAGCACTATTCACATTAGTCAAAAATAAGTGGGAATAAATCTAACTCCAAAAAGTGTGAGACTTATGGAGAAAATTACAAAACATATTAAAACACTTTTTGGAGTCCCAAATAAATGGCAAGTTTTATTTTGCATAGGAAGAAAGACACAAAGATGCCAATTTTCCGCAAATTAGTTTATAAATCCCATATGATCCTAATCAAAATCCAAATAGAGCTTTTCATGGAACTTGTGCTGATGCCAAAATTCCTATGTAAAAGCGAAAATCCAAGTACAGCCAAGGCAATTCTGAAAAAGAAGAACAAGTGAGGGGGTTGGTTTACCTTAAAAGAAAGGAGAGATAGGACTAAGCTATAGTAATGGGATAGTAAGGTATTGGTGCAGGAATACAACCATCGTCTCCTGGAACGGAGAGAGAGCGTAAAAGATCGACCTGTATGTATGAACGAAGTATATGAGAGCGCTATATACCTCTATATCCATTCCGTAGTTTGGCAAGTTGACTTCTGTGTAAAATGCTTTATGCCACATATAATTTTTAAAATTGCAGATGGATTACAAACCTAAATGTGAAAATAATTTTTAGAAGAAAATGTACACTTCCTTTGTAAACTCGCGGTTGGGAAAATGTTCTTAAACAAGAGAGGAAAAGCGCAAACCATACGGATTGACAAATTAAAACCTTCTCTATAAAAAAGGATCCTATAAAGAAAGTGAAAAGACTGGACAAAGTGGGTACAGCTGTTTATAATGCATGTGGACAACCAAGAATTAATTCCCAGAGCATGTAAAGAACACCTACAAATCAATAAGAAAATACAGAGGCTTCAAATTTGATCCCTAATTCAAAAGTTACAATAGCAGGAGTCCAAAATTGCAGGGGATAATTTTTGACCAAGCTATTTCTTACTCCGGCACCTTTATACTCCAGCACAATGAAGCTCAATTTGCTGGAAGCTGATAAATGCCCACATCAATCAGAAGTGGACAGAGGTTTGTGATAAGATTTGAAATGGAGTAATTTGGTATTGCTGGAGGACAGGGTGAGATAGTACAAGCAGATTATGTGAAACAAGAAAGCAGTAAGGAAGGCCTGGTTAAAATAAATAAATAAATAGACCAGTAAACCCAGACTCCAGAGAAAGACGAGAGAGTGGGCTTATTGACAGAGCACATGAGAATCAATAAGTTCATCAGGGGCATCCCTCCCCAAAGCCAGGATGGGGGAACTGGCTTACCAGTAGTGCCATAAGGAGAAATTCCAGAGTTTGAGTTAACAGCGAAGCCAACATGGACCGAAAGTGGGATATCACTATGAAACAGGCTAAAATCGCTTTGAGCCACATCATGAAGAAAAGCATATCCATAGGAAAGGAAGTCAGAACTATCATCTCTCCTCACTAATCAGGCTACACTTGGAAATATGTTCCTTTCCGGGACTCCCACCATGGGGAGGACACCTAGGAAAATTGACTTTCCCATCAACAAAAGGTTATAAGCCATTCCCACCAAATGAACATGCATTGCAAACCTATGGTTTGTTTATCAAACAATGATGATCAAGACACACGCAGTCTCCCCCCTCCATAGGTTGGGGTGTAGTACAAGGGGGCAGTTGGGGAGATAGTTAAACAATGCTGCATTGGAATGTGTGACTTTTCATGACAGAAGAATTTATGCGTGCTGTGGGAGCAGAAGGAGAGGCATTGTATCAATCAGATTAGACTAAATTTTGCTGTAGTAACAAACAGTCCCTAGATTCTACTTGCTTAGAATCACAAATGTTTAGTCCTTGCTCTTGTTGATGTTCATTATGGGTCAACCATGGCTCTGCTCCAGCTGCTCTTTATTCTAGGACCCAGAGTGGAGGACCAGGCTCTATGCCAATTTCATGTCAGAGTGCAAAGCACAACGGCAGAACCAAGCAATGGTTCTTAAAGCTTCTGATCAGAAGTGACATACATTGTTTCTATCACATTTCATTGGACGAAGCAGGCCACAAGGGCAGCTCTTACAGCAATTGGGTGGAAAATAAGTCTTCTTGCAAGGATGGGTCCAACCGGGAAAAGCTCAGGAAAAAAAAGAGACAGCAAATAATTTGCAAAAGAAATGAAATCCATCAGTCTTATCTACAGTATAAGAAAAAATAAATGCATATGTTCAGCAAAAGACACTAATGCTCATGGCTGCATTGTACACAATAGTCGAAAACTGGGAACAGCGGAAATGCCCATTAAGAGCAGAATGGATCAAAAACAATGGCATATTCATTCATGCAATGAATAACACACAGGAAAGAAAAAACAGTGAGCTATGCCACCTGGGACAACACAGATGAGTGCAAGGAGCCAAATACAAGGTGGGAGTACAGCATTGATATGAAGTCTAAAAGAAGGCAACACTAACTAATCTATGGTGATAGAGGTCAGAATAGCAGTTACTTCGGAGACGTATCTACTAATAGAAATACAAGGGAGCCTTTGGGGTGCTGAAGGTGTTCTGTATCTTTACTTGAATGGCTGTATACTTAAAATGGGTCTACTTAAGTGTATATAAGTTATCTTCATTTAAAAGAAAAAATCCGTACCCTATATAGATAGGCCCCTAAGCTGGAGACGTGGGTCCTCTCAGTGATGGCTTGCCGGAGGAAGTTACTTACAAACTCCAACCTGAAAAATGAGCAGAAGTACCCAGGAGGATCAGAGGGACACACTGCAGGATGAGGGACACATCTCTGTGAATACTGGGGGACCGCAGGTGTCATGGCACAATCAAGATGCTGAAACACTTTCTGGAAGGCATATCCCCTGCCAAGGGAAGGGCTGAGAGCTGTGATTGGACCAGACGTCGCAAATCTTAATGGGTGTATTGAGAACATCTGCCCTTTACGTGAAGGCCATGGGGAATCCATTGGAAGGTTTCCAACAAGGAAAGGCATAGTCATGTTTTCACTTCAGAAGAATCGCTCTGCCTACAGTAAAAATGAAGTTGAAAAGGCACAACGGAAGCTGGGAGGCCAGCGCGCCAATGGCCGCATTTGTCTAAACCAGAGAAGAGGAAGATCCAAAGCAGGGTAAATTACAGTAATGACCACATGGCTTTCTGCCTTGTTTTCTATGCTAATTAGTAACAGGGGTGAAGAGAAGGAATCAGATTCAAGAGACATTTAGGAGGAAGAATTGATAGAATTCCAAGATGTTATTTGATGACCAGCTAAAGAAACCAGGCTTCATTCTTTCTGGAAAGGAACATGCGAAGCCAGCCCAGAAGCAGAAACAATTGGGTAAAACCAGAGTCGAGGGGCGAAGTCATGAAGAAGTGCTTTCTCCTGCTTGCACTCCCCAGCGGGAGACAGACCAGCACCCGAAGTAGTACCAGGAAGTGCCCAGCTGATATTGGGCGATTACCTTGCACAGATTCTGCGAAAAGGAGCAAGTAAAGGTTGGACGAGCTGCCATCCAAGGTCCTACCACGCTAACAGTTCCAAGAACAACAGGCAGTTCCTTGTCTCCTCTGAGACTAAATCTCATTACACTTCCGGTCCTGCCACACCGGATCTGACACAGCTTACAGGCCGTGGTCTGGGCTCTCTGCCCAAAAAGAGGCCCACTCCTCAACCTGTCTCTCAGTCCCTATATTCCCATGCACTTGTCAGGGTATATTTAATTATCTTTTTCTCTGTTCATCAACCTTTATGAGACCGTGAACTATTACACTGTGTCAGGGATCATGTCTGACTCCTTTTTATTTCCATGAACTTATCACACGGCCAGATGCTATTGAGTGGATGAGCCACTTTTAAAGTTGCCTAGTATTCTATCTTACGGGTGTACCAACACGGAGCCTTACACCCCAGCAGGTCTGAAGCCAGGCAGACTGAGGGGAGGCAGCACAGAGTATCGCAAGAGCCCCTTCATTTATCTTTTCTTTCTTTCTTTCTAGTGAGGGATTTCTATTAAAAAAAAAAAAAAGACCGTAATTTACCTTTTGAATGACTCCTGGAAATGAATACACACGAATGAACATAAACTGAGAACTTCCTTCTTAAAAAAAACAAAGGCGAAGCAGGACTGAGCTTTTGGTAGGTAACGTACGTTTTTAATATGCAACACCTCAGTGGGAGTTGCAGGTTTCAGTCCCTCTGACTGACAGCTCCTAATGACAGCAATAAACCAAGGTATCCCCATAGGCCAAACAGATGTTCTGAGTTGACAAAGGGGGACAGACACTGCCTCGTTGTTATCGTTTCTGTGTGTTCTGACTGCTGAACCCTGTTTAAAGGCCTGAACGATAATATGCATTGTGCTTTATCATCAAAGAAATGAATGTACAGAGAACAGGAGCATGTCACCCCATAAAATCAGAAAGAGGATATTATCAATGTGCAGAGGAAGGCAGATAGGAGTTTTGATGGCTTCACTAAAATGCTGCAAAGCAAGTTCACAATGAACTGGAGTGAAGGCGGGCAGTGAGCAAAAAGAGAGAGAGATGTAGTCATTAAAGTTAATTACTCTTGTTACTATGGTAGCAACCCAGAACAAGCCACGTTAGAGACACGTTCAAGATGAGTCCCAAACAGGGTCATGGGCTTTCGTCACCAAGTAGCTGGGAGCTGACAACTATTTAACAGAATTAAATTCCATTGTTAACCAATTTTACCCCAAAGACAATCTTCCTCTTCAACCAGTTCTGCACTGTAATGGGACAATTGTTATCTGAATCCTAAGATTGGTTCCCCATGCTTGCATTGGATATTCTTTCGGGATGGCCATTTAGGTGGGATGTTGGTTGGGGTCCCCCCTCAGAAGCTGACGCTGCAGTAAGGGTTCAAGTGCAAGTGGTTTATTCAGAGGAGGAGGGAGTGACCCCAGGAAGTACCACCAGGGGAGCGGAGAAGTCAAACAGAAAAGGGTGTGTCTTGAAGCAACTTTCCACTCTGGGCAACTAATACATAGTCCCACTGGGGAACTCTGAGAGCTGGTTTAGAACATGTGCTTCAGAGTTACTCTGCCCAAGGTGAGAGGCAGCTGGGGTATTTATCTACCAACTATCCGTCGGGGTTGAAGCCTGCTCCTGGGAGGTGTTCATTCCCTGCTGCTTCCACACGTGCATTCCAGCCAATGAAACGGGAGCAGGAGTGATGCGTTTTACTTCCACCCCCGGCACACGGAATCCTCGCATGCCCCGCTCTCCACACACGTTCCTCTTTCTGGATGGCTGCAGTGGGAGTAACTCTGGGTGGCCACAGAAGCCACGAGTCGAAGGAGAAAAAACCCAAGATGAATCATCACTTGGAGAACTCCCCATCAATTGGGAATGTCCCTTTTGGACTTTGTAAAAGAGAACAGACTAGTTTCTGGGCCATTATAAATTTTCAGTATGTTTGTTATAGCAAGTAGAATTCTTTAATTAATACATTATTCTTTTAATATTTGCCAGTCAGAATGTGAACATCTCAGTCTTGCTTTAACTTGCACCCTGTTGGTGACTATGTATGTAACTTAAATGTCCGGCAGTCCTCTTCATTTGGAGGGCATAAATAAGGTCACTGTATCAGTGACTTCGGCTCCACTGCTCTCACCTATATAGGAAATCAGGCTCTCGTCCTCCCCCCACACCACCCCCAGCAAACACACACACCTTGCCATTCCTCCTCCCTGAGACTCCCCAAGGACTATCTCACAGAAGGTCTGATATCATCTAAGGTCCCTAACTGACCCTCTGCCATGACTCTAATCAAGGTGGCTGACCTGGACATCCTTCAGGTCACATAGGACCTGCTGCTGACACTACTCTGGACTTTCTTGATATTTAGGGGTTCATGTGTGACCCTCATCCTCCTGCCAGTAGGGAAGCCCCTTCCCTTCCTTTCTTCTCTCCTCTAGCAGAGGTATCTCACAGCAGAGTAGCCTGAACTCCTAAGGTTTAGCATTCTGATGAGTATTTTTTACATGCACAGACCTCTCCTCTTACAGAAAACATCCATGCTCATAGGATAACTGGATGGGGAGAGGGACAAGTGATGTCGTACCTGGAACCTCCCACTCCCCAGCCCTATGGCAGAAACCAACACATAGGCCACATGCCTTCTTCTCCCCCGACGCACCCTCTCCCAGGCGTCCAGACGCCCTAACCTAAAACCTCCAGCTCCTTCTGAGCCTGCCTAGGGGTCGTCGTGTGCATTTAACCCCAAATGTGAATTCAATTTCTTTTGCAAGAGACTCCTCACATTTATGAAGTCAGTGGATGGACATACAAAGAAGCGAGGGGTCACATTTACCTATTTCTGTAAGCCAGGCAGGTTTCAGCCCCAGCTCTGACCCAGCTGGGGCCACAGGCACCCAAAATGTACAGATCACATGAGGTTGTTTTTCTGTAAATTGTTGTCCATCAAACAGAGCATTTTTCACAAGGCTAGAGTTCTTCTGACCTTCATCTTGCCGCCCCAACTTCCTTTTGGTCTCTGGGAAATGAGGGAATTTCCTCTCTGGGCTTCAAGTCCAGCCCCTGGTCAAATGGCTAGCTCTGCCTTGGGTTTCTGAGCCCTGAACATGAGCTACCGTATTTTGCCGTGTATAATGCACACTATTTTTACCCAAATTTGGGAGGGGAAAGGATGCTCATTATACATGGGCATAATGATTACATACCATGGGTATAATAATCCCATGTATAATGTGCACAAAAGCCTGGGTGCGCATTATGCACAGCAAAATACAGCAATCAGCAGACAACTTACTACATGGAAGGGCTGGTCCTGGGCGACTACAGGTCCCCAGGCTTCCCTGAGTACACCAGGCAGGAAGAGGAAATCCAAGTAACTCATCTCCACTTCTAAAACTGAGGCTGTTGAGACCCCATTGCCCTACTCAGGATGCACCCTGAACAAAACACATAAGAAACGATGATGTCAGTGATCCTGGCTGGAGCCAGGGGTGTATCCCCCAGGGTCCCAACAGGAAATGAATCACCCCAGATGGTTCAGGTGAAGGGACCTTAATAGACAACTGATATCAGCACTTCATTCATTGCTATGGCTGAATAATATTCTATTGTACAGACACACCACAGTCCCCTTAATTCTTTGCTTTATAAGCAGGTGGTTCTCAAAATGTGATCTCCGGACCAGCAGCTGCAGCAATCCTGGGAACTTGGAAATGCAAGTTCTCAGGCCCGCCCGCCCCATCAGGGAAGCCCCAGCAAGCCGGTTTTTAACTAGTCCTCTGGGTGATTCTGATATTGCTCAAGTATAAGGCATAGATGAACCTGAAAACATTGTATTAAAAGAAAGACACAAGATACTAAAGGACACATATTGTACAATTCCTTTAATATGAACTCTCCAGAAAAGGAAAATCCATAGCGATAGAAAGCAGATTAGCGGTTACCTGGAGATGGGGAAAGGCTAACTGGGGAGTGATTACTTAACAAGAACAGGGTGTTCTTCTGGGGTGATGAAGACATTTAGAAACTAAGAAGAGGTGAGGTTTTCACAACACTGAGCACACTAAATGCCAGGGAACTGTACACTTTAGAATGGTCCACTGTACCTTGTATAGATCTTGCTTCAATTTAAAAAAAAAAGTTTAGGAGGAGAAAAAAGGCTGGAAAGACACCCAGGAATGAGCAATAAGAGGAACTGTTGCTGCCCAGGGCCTGAAGAACAAGAGAGGGTGCGGGTGTAGGAACAGTCAAGCCCAGGATGCAGTGGGACCGTGAAGGCGGAAGACCTAGCCAGCAGCCGACATGGAAGGCCGCAGCTCAGGCCAGAACATGTCACCCACGCAGGGAGGGGAGGAATAGGGAACAAAGCCCTGAGTCTCTCCCTGCCTCCCCCTGATCTCCTCTCATTGGCCAAACCCAAGCAGAAGCCACAGGGTAAGGGAGCCAGGGAGGGCCATCCAGAGACATCCACCTGACATGGCACAAAGCAGGATGGAAATGTGCCCAAAATGGGTCAGCGGAGAGGGGAGCCCCACTCGGAATAACCAGGACACTCAGCCTGGCTGCTAGGGTTGGGAGAGTCTGACCGAATTTTAGCCAATTTCCTTCAAAGGCTGAATAAATCCCCCTCCAAAGTATGTGAAGGAAGACGTGTTTCCAAGGAACCGTTTCTCAAATCCAGGCAGACTGAGAGCCCTAAGGAGTTAGAGGACAGAACTCTCAGACGCTGACCTCTTAGCCACGGCAACCAAGCCGAGGGAGCTTTAATTAAGAGCAGTCTCCCCACGCTGCTGCCCCGCTTCAAACAGCCGTTTGGTCTCTGGCTGCCTCCCTGACTCACAGAATACTTTCCACCCACAGAGGAACAAAGCACAGCCGCTGCCACCTGGTCCATCACCATTTAATAAATCCAGAGGCATTTATCATTTTCCCATGACCTTGACCTTCTCATTTCACCCCAGAGGCCTCTTTAAACTAGGAGCCTGTCCACATGTGTCTGCAAAAGCAGCGCCAGTTTGATGCAGGGCAATCTTGGTCCGTCTGGCCCACGACCCTGAGACCACACAGCCTCCCACGTTGTGGGAAGGCACAGGTGGAGGTGATATCAGGCTGTCATGGCTGCTGCCACGGCTGCTGTTTAAAGCCACCTCCCTGGGTGCCAACCATAACGAGTTGTTCTGCTCTGCTGAGGACCCTATCAAAAGGCACTGCAGGGGGTGGCTTCCCAGATCATTGCTTCTCATTGGTTCTGCGTTACCAAGAAAACACAGAAAATCACATTAATCAAGGAAAGGGAACTTTGGACTGAAATGTTGAGGAGTCACAGCAAAGCAGGCCCCGGGAAGAGTCTCCCCGCCCAGCAAACGAAATGGGAGCTTGTGCAGCCCGGCGCCAAATGCTGTTCCCTTCCACTGGATTTTCAATCCCAGGTTTAAGAGATTTGATTTATTAAAGTTTTTAAACTTTAACCTCATAGATGAATTTCTCAGCCAACACTGATAAATTTCGCCCATCCATCATTTTGCTTCAATGTGACGTGGCGCTTACAAAGCACTTATGTTCTGACTTGGCTCAAAAATAAGTAGAAAGAAATGAAGGGGAAATCCTCAGATTTTTGCTCTCTCAGAGCCTAAACACAAAACACGCACCCAGCTAACACCCCCTAAGTCCTGGCCACCTGCTATGCGGGCTGAAGTGAGGGGGACTGTAACAAAAGTATAGACATGCCCCTTGTATTTCCCTCATTTCCCTTGAAAAACTCTTATTTGCCCTTCAAAACACAATTCATTAACCACCTTTCTGTGTGTGTGCTCTTCCCTAACCACCTCGATCCCCTGTGAATCTGTAGTAACTTTTATTCACATCTATATCTTCTAAACTCTGTAATCTCTGACTGTGTCACCCTGCACCTCCAGAACCTAGCATGATACCTGGCACATAGTAGGTGCTGAATAAAAGCTTGTTGACTCAAATCGAACCAGGAGGCTTAGATTCTAAGTCCAGCTCTTTAGCCTTATATAGTTTCACCTCCTGACATGTTGTCAGTTTGCTTGGGTATAAGATGAGAGCGACCATTTTCTGCCCTCAAGCTAGCTCAGTTTTAGCTCAGGCTAACCATGCCATAGACTTCATGGCCTAAATAAACACCTGTTTCTCACAGTTCTGCAGACCGGGAAGTCTAAGATGAAAGGTGCCAGCACCTTGAGTTCCTGGTGAGAGCTCTCTTCCTAGTCTGTAGATGGCTCTTTCCTTAGCGCATGCCCGTGGAGACAGCAAGATCTTGCTTTTCCTATAAGGGCACCAATCCCATCACAAGGGCCCCACCCTGATGACCTCATCTCAGTCTAATCACTTGCCAAGAGCCCCACTTCTGAATACCATTACACTGGAGGTTAAGGCTTCACGATATGGATTTTGAGAACATAGAAACATTCAGCCCTTAACACCTAAGGCCATTGTTAAGGTCAAAGAAGATGAGTTTGAGTAAATGGGACCGTGAACCTTGGTCTCTGTTCAGGTGTGAGGAATGATGTAAGGGTAATAGCCAGGCAGCGTCAAGACCAATGTGTAACCTGGTGTCTCACCACCCTGCCTCCCCCTTGACCTCCAGGGCTGGAAATTAGTAGCATCAGTCAAGTCAGACTTTGCCACTTCATCTATCCTAAAATGCTACTTGCAAAGTCAAGTGACCTTTATTTGTTTCATGAAGAAGAGAGAACGTAATTTGTCCTCTAAGAAGTTTGCAGTGACTCGTTCCCTAGAATTCCCTATTTGATGAACTGCAGATCAGGACATTGTCATTTTGTAGTTGGGTGTCCCATCAAAAAAATAGTAAGTCATAATAGATTGCTTTGCGGTTCAGAAAGATTGGAAAACAGCGGGTGAAACAAAAGCCAATGTGTCTCTTTCCTGCAGGAATTCTCCGAGCCTTTATTATTCAGATATGCATTGCTAATCTTCAGAAGCAGAGCTAGATTATACTTTCTTAGAAAACTGGCCAAGAAGGTGACATCTGGGATCCTGGCTACATCTATTTCTATCAGTAAGAGACAAGAGTAAATATTGAACTGGGGAATGAAATGAGGAATGGATCTTAAAAACTTAATTCTAATCCTAGGTATCATTTCCTGAGCCACTACTATGTGCGATGGCAGACATTTCACATGCAGCATCTTGGCCAACCCTCCCACCAGCCCTACGGGCTGGGGAGCATTCGCACTCCCACCCGCCCCCAACCCTCTCCTTTCTGTCATGCTGCAAACACAGTCTTGCCAATTATTTCTACAGTAAATGAAATGTGCTTTTTCCTGCATGCAACTAACAAAAACTCCCTTGAAGAGCCACAATGGTGGTATCAGAACAAACTGATTTTGTTATAAATTACACTGAGAACCTTGAAGCGTTTGCTTCCGACCATGGCCAAAGAATCACACGACAGCAAGCTCTTCGGCCTCTGTGGGCCTCTTGAAGGCGGGATGAATGGAGTGCACTTATTGCCATGTGTCGTCCCATTATAAAGCCAAGACGAACATCGTGATTTTGATGGATTGTCTATTGCTTTAACTTCATAGGATTGTTTTTGTCATTCTTTGGTACAGACAAGTGAATTTTCCTTCATCTTATAGGCACTGGGATAAACACACCTTCAGAAAAAACTTTGGTGCTTTTATTTGAGCTATGCACATAAGGACACTGAAAATGGAGAGTTTGCCATATAAACGCAACTCCAAGACGAGCACCCCCCCCCAGCCATAATCCCCAACAGAATTCATCCCTATGCAACTTTTACACAGCAGTTCTACAGCCACGGCTGTCCTTTTAGCCCCTGAAAATGGAGACCGCCCAGCTGAACGACTCACCCAGGGTCACGCAGTCAGCAACCGGCAGCGCTCAAGCTCTTCTCTTCCCTTTGGCAGCTCTGCTTCTCAGGAGCAAGGCAGATGAGCTCAAACGTCAGAGCAAGGCCAGCTCAGGCATCACAGGATTGGAAGCTGAGACCCTGAGAACGGGGCTCAAGCTGCCTCTCCCCACCCCCACCCATCTCAGCAGGACCTGGTTGAAGAACTGCACCGAGGCTGAGCCTGCAGCTGGAGTCCAGCGGACAGAAGCAAGTGCATGAAATGCAAGAAACCGGAGGGAAACTGAAGGTTGCCTCCTACCTGCCAGGTCTAGGGTACTCCCCACTGGCTTTAAAACGTGGCAACCCCCTCCCCTGCAGCAACCTCCCTGTACTCGAAATTCTGGTGTGCATGGACAGACTTCTTCCTCTATGCCTCTCCTACAGCTGTGAGAAGTTTGAGTCAAGTTTACATGAGAATTGGTAGTTATTTTTGAGTCTTGACTCAGATAGGGTGATGAAGGTAGCCCAAATCATAAAATCAGGAATGCATTAGGCATTGATTGGGATGGAGGATTGGGAACTAATAGAAAATGCCTCTGAATATGGTTACGATCTTCAACAGAGAAAAACGAATGCACACAGATTCCACTGAAACTATAGGACAATGCTGAAAATTTCCAGTGAGCCATAGTAAGTGTAAGTCAATAGTAGAGAACCCTTTGTGGCTATTTTACTAATTAAAGATTGAAACTGTTGTTGATATCATTTTTATTCAGGATGCTATTATCGCTTTAATTTCGTGAAGGTAAAATGTATTCATAGGGGCTTACATAAGTATGCAATTGTTAGACTCTTACTTGGGCATTTGGCCACCAAAGTAAATATCACAGTTCCTAGCCTCCTTAATGGCTAAATGCATTCATATGGTTAAGAATGTTAAATTCTGGACAACAGGGTGTGAAAAGAAATGATGTGTGCACCTCCAGTTCCTGTCCTTAGAAGGAAGGGCCAAGCTGTGCTCCTTCCTTACTCTCTTCCCACAGCAGATGTTGGGGGGTCAGGGGGTACCTGTCAGGTCACATGGAGAGGCGCAACATCCTAGGCATGCAGGGGCAGCAAGTATTGAAGCAGCCAGCGTCCCTGAGCGCCAGCAAAGGACAGAGCAGGCACACCATCTTAGACTTTATGTGAGAGAGAAATTGGCTTCGTCTTTATTAAGTCACCTCTTAGAGCAGCTGAAACTCTATCCCAAATAATACAATTCCAAATACAGTTTCATCTAGCTTTTGACCCCACAGCCCCACCACAATGGGGAGCAGAAAAGGTTCTTTCTACCCCATTCACCTCTCCCGATACAATGCCGGTGAATACCCAGGTGAGGTAAGCCCTGGCTTTCAATCAGTGAAGCTAAAAATTATAAAAATGCCTGTAGAACTACATGCCAAAGACCTCTATTATTACCGAATCGCTATGTCAAAATTGAAAGGCATGTAAGATTTCTCCAGAGAGTCCATCCATAATGCACTGCAGAGCTGTGTAGGTGTTTTATGAAATGCGTTTTATTCGAGCGAGGGCATACAACACTAACATTATGGGAAGAAATTGAGGGTCTGTTTGTCTCCTTTTAATATGTTCATTATTCATGTTATAGTCCTTTAACAAAAAAAGTAAAGCCATATACATATTCAATTTAATTTAAAATTTTATTTTACCTGCTATTCATCTTGAGTGTCCAATGAAGAAGAAATATTCCCTTATTATTATTATATTAGTTTCTGACAGTTCAATTTCTCTGACGGCTACGCCTCAGACAACTTCCACTGAAAAAGCATATAGGTAATTGCTTTGATCAAAATTTCATGCCAAATACTTTAGATTCCACATAGATTGCAGCCTCTGAACAGAGCCAGGTGGAATTCTGATTCCACGAGCCCATGGAGCCAAGCTTGAGAAAAGTTTCCCCGTCCAAAATATGGCTGCATTTTGGGAATCACCTGGGAGCTTTAAAATCTACCGATGCCCCGGTCCCACTCCAGAGCTTCCGATGTACCTGATAAGGGGTGCTGGACGCCGAGTGGGAGCCACTGACCTGATAGCTTGATGGGGAGTGGTCAAAGGGCTGCAGGACCTAGACAGGGGAGCCCTGGTCTGGACCATTGACTCTGACACATAGTTATTTTTCTATGTTGTTGTTGTTAATATTGTTTGCAGTTTTATTGAGAGGGGTTGGAAAAGCTTGATCAAGTCATGAGAGAAATAGCAATAATGAGGACAATTTCTTCCCCTTCAGAGACGGAACCCTGGGCTTAGTGGCATAGGGATCCATCCCAACAAGGGAATTCTTCACCTTTATATTCCCTGGACTCAGTGAGGGGAGGGAGGTCAGAAGGAAGTTAGTGGTACTCATGGTCCGCTGGTGCTGTGCCCCACCCCATAGCTAGTCAGAGCTCCCTGTGGCAAGGAGGGGTCCCGAACTGTAGGTAGACCTCTACAGAGAAGCCCAAGGGAAGAATGTCTCTGGCTTAGAAGATTGTCCAACAATCTGTTACACCAGAACTTCTCAAACTTTAAAGTGCATATAAATCAAATGGGAGCTTATTACAATGCAAATTCTGATTCAGGAGGGCTGGGTGGAGCTCAGGGTTTTGCTTTTCTAACAAGCTACCCAGTGATGCCCGTGCTACTAGTTCAAAAGCCATGTTTTTGAGGAGCAAGATGTTAGACACTTCCTTGTTGTTTTTTTAAATTCTACTCAAAGAAGAAAAGACTAAACTGTGGAAGTGCCAGGAAGAGAAAAGGTAGGGACAGATTTAAAGAGCTGCAGGAACTGGCTGTGGTCCTGGTGTTTGCTTGGGGCCCAATAATCTTATTAACCATGATAGTGAAAGCCATTCCCTTCCCTTCATACCCAAAACCATGAAATCTTAAATATTTGGTTGAAAATGTAAAATGCACTAAGATGAATCAATTTCAATATCTTTGTTAGGATATTGTACTATAGTTTTACAAAATGATACCTCTATGTTATTCTTAAACTTTATCTCTCTGTAGTATTTCTTAAACTGAATGTGAATCTACAATTATCTCAAAATTAAAAGTTTAAATTTAAAAATCTACAATAAAAAAGTAAATGAGTCTAATGAGATGGTGACCAATCCCTTGGTAAGTCACAGTTTCCAATTCTGTGCTTTCAACAAAATAGAAAGAGCACTTAAAAGAGTTGTGGTTAGATTATTAAAAATAGTTTTTGGTGATTAAAAAATACCAGGAATAAAAAGTGATTTACAGTTATACTTAAGTAAAAGTCTACCTTAGGCATAACAGAGGGAAGGAATAGTTTTGTTTTTTAAATATTTAGACTTAAAAACACGTCAATCTTATTTCATAATGAGAAACACAAAAGTGTGGTATATAACCATAATAAATATATTTGTTCCTAAATTTCATAACATGGTCTCTGAAAGAAAGAGCTGAGAAGGGAAAAGGTCAGAAAGGAAGGACTGAAGAAAGTGGAGAAGGAGATGATATGAAAAGAGCCACAGAAACAGAAAAAAAAATGAATTAATGAGACTTAGAGTCTCTGAGGTGAGGTCTGACTTCCCTTTGAATCTTTGGTTTGTAGAAGTCAAATGATAGTTTCAGAGGCTTTTAACACTGAAAGGCCTCTCAGACCACTGTGGTAAATCTACCCCCTGAGGCCAATTTCAGGCTAATAACATGATACCTGAACACAGAGTTAAGAAGACACCATCATTTCTCATGAGTCAGTACAAACCACTTCCAGGACACTATTACCCTCAGAAATCATTGTCTCCAACCTCATTGAGATGATACAATTAAAGCCAAAGAGGAAAGGTGTCTTGTTCACATTTGCAGAGCCTGCAAGTGGTAGAGCTGAAATCAAAACCCAGGAAATAAAAATTTCAAGTCCTAAGGCTAAGGTATTTCCAGCAATTCACCCCTTTTGTTCTTATTAATAACCTTGATTTTAAAGTATGTTTCATATTTCCAGACTCCCTTGCAGCTAGGGGGTGGCCATGTAGACCCTGTTTCAGGCAGTCAGATAGAAACAGATTATTATTTTTCTAATCAAAAGGAATATAATTAACTTGCACACAGCTTTAGCTTTTCTCCATCTTTTTGACATCTTGCAACCAAGAGGATAAAAATTTCATAACAAAGATGGTGAACAAAGCAGTTAGACTGATGTTTGGAATCCTGGTAACCTCTTAAAACAGCTGCACCAGCTCTGGGCTTATTCTTATGTGAAAGAAACTAACTCTGGCTTGGTTAAACCACTACAGTCAAATTTCTGCTATGTGTAAACAACTGCAATCCCAGCTGCTCTACAACCCATAAGTGGTCAGGTGGACAACAACCCAGAAACATCTGAGTTTTATTGCTAAAACAAAGATTTGTCCCCCCATAGAATTCTACAGTTTTGTATGTGTGTAAGGAAGTAATTTACATTTTAGCAACTCACATTGGGATTTTAGAAGCATCAGTTTCTTTGCCAGTCAGCAGCTGTCTGATTGCCTTATATTCATTTTTTGAGAGATTGGGCCCACTATATTTAGTTGGAATCAGTGTTATTCTGTATCTTTTGCAAAAATAATAAATCAGAATCAGATTCCAGTCTGGAGCATCCAGTCTCAAGAATCCAAAAACTACCCAAGCTGATTCTATTACAAATACAGAAATTAATACCTCTTTTGAATATAATTGACCAGATATTTTAGAGTGTCTTAGACAAGGTACATCTTTCAGGTTACTTCCTTAAAGCCCCTAGGATCTAGGGCATAAGTTTGAAATACATATCATTGCAAATTCCATATGTAATTTAAGTGTTCATTTTCTGAAGCTCCCACAGGCTTTTTCCCTTTAAAGAAATAAACTTCAGACAATTGTATTCGAACAAAAATTTTTTTAAATAATTAAAAAAATAAAATAAATAAAAATTTTAAAAAGAAATAAATTTTATTAACATGGCAGCCTAAAATAAAAAGATATTTTATAACAATTAAAGTGAAAAAACAAATACATATTTAAAGCAAGAGTTTTAAACTAGGCATTTAGCCTCTGCTTTTTGAAATATAAAATAATACAGTTAAAATGGCACAATCTTTCTGAAGCGCTATTTGGAAACAAATATCAAAAGTTTTGTCTATGCATTGCCCCCAGCAATTCTGTTTTAGGACTTTATCATGAACGAGCACAGTCACAAGAGAGAAAATTTAGAAAACAACCTAAATGTCCAACAATAGGGGATTAAGTAAATTGTAGTACACCCTTATGAATGGGGCCTTAAAAATGGCCTTGTAGATGATTGCTTAACAATATGGGAAATATTCATAAGTGTAAAAGCAAAAAAAAATGTGAACCCATTGGATAAATGTGTTAGGAAAGGAATACACAAAAATGACTTTTTAGATATAATTACTTTCTTTGTGTTTGTTTTAAATTAACATATATGACTTCTAAAAGAAGGGGCTATTTTTTTTAATAGCTGTTGCTGGTGCCGCCACCTCTTGCTACCGAGAAAATTATCTTTAATGGCTTTTCATATCTCATCAGAGAGACTGGGGGGAAGAAAGCTCAGGGAATGAGAGGACAGCAAGTTGCTGGGAGGGACAGAAGACACGTAGGATGGCAGAGAAGGATGACCGGGACAGGCGAAATCAAATTTAACAGGTCTAAGGACGAAGTCCAGAATGGACAGGCTCAGGTTGAAAGCTTCATGGATAAGAGATACTCTCCCCCCAAAGCCAAGCTACATCTAGAGAAATTACATCAACTGCATTTTAAGAGGGACCCAAACAAACTGGAGTATGTCTTTAACAAAGGGGACAGGGCAGCCAGGACCCAGAGACAGCTTGAAGACGTGCAGTGAGAGCGACAGCTGAAGGAAGAGGAAGAGTTTAGACAGAGAGGAGAGGACATGTGGGGGCGAAGGAGGGGACATGGGAGTTGTCCTCAAACACAGGACGGGCTGTCATTCAGAAGACATTTTATCTAGAGTGCAGAACGAGAGCTAAAGCGTGGAATTTTCAGGTAGGGAGAACAATTTTAGTTGAAAATAAGGTGGATTTTTTCTTTTTAAATAAAACTACCCAACAATAGGACAGGGTGCCTTACAATGTCGTGAGTTCTTCAACACAGAAGACACTTAAGCAAAGAATGAGTAACTGTTACAGTATTTCATTAGGAATTCCTGGATTCTGTGGGAAATTTAACTAGAAAACCTGTTTCCTCCCAGCTTAAAAATGTTTTACTCTAGGGTCAGTAGCCCCATGGGGCACAGCAGCAAGTCCCTACTCACCAATTCTTGCCCAAAACTCCCTATTCCCTTTGGCTTCATCTTCTTTTTGATATTAAAATACCATTTGAGCCCTGGCTGGTGTAGCTCAGTGGATTGAGCGCAGGCTGGGAACCAAAGGGTTCCAGTTCAATTCCCAGTCAGGGCACATGCCTGGGTTGCAGGCCAGGTCCCCAGTGAGGGTCATGTGAGAGGCAACCATACATTGCTGTTTTTCCCTCTCTTTCTCCCTCCCTTCCCCTCTCTCTAAAAATAAATAAATAAAATCTTTAAAATACCGTTTGAGATTAAAAACTATACTTTAAACTGTGATCAGTTATGATGACCTCCATGTAAATAAGTCTGTATGGTCCTTTTCCCAAAATAGGTTGCCACGTTGGTTGACAAGAGGGATGATATGGATAAACACAGCCATATTTGGGAGTCACTAAGAAGGAGTTCAAAAAGGATGTTCCAAGGACCAAGTTCACAATCTTGTAAGTCAACACCCCAACTCAGGTCTTGAAACTCCTTTTTAATTTCCACCCCATGGTCCAGTGCACGTGCCAATTACTCTCGCTGTGTCTTTAGTCCAAGGGTGGTTAATGAGCACCAGACCAGGCTCCCTTCAACTACATATAGGAGTGCCCACTCCACAATTGCCAGCCAGCTGTGCCGTTGAAATTAACTTGCTCAGCTGGCCCTCCAAATAAAGTCATTTAAAGAGCGCAATGTACCATAGAAAGCAATTTGTTTCCTTAAGATTTAGTACCCCACATGAAGACTGATTTTGATTTGAAAGACAGAAGCTACTGCAAGGTGAATAATTTTAAGTTTAACATATTCCTCCTCTCAGGAGCCAAGTGCATTAAAATTAGGTGCAAAGTGCTTCTAATTTGTCAATCACTCCTTTGATAATTCTGTTGCTGCATTGTCAGGGAAATTGCCCAAGAGACCTGGTTTTCAGTTCTTTTTATCTCCACTATTCTTTTAACTTGATCAGGGCTGCAGTATGCAAATATGGCTGTACTGCTCGGGCTTGGGAGGGATCTAAGATACAGGCAGCCTCAAACCTACATTAAATTTGTTAGGAGGTCAGACATGTGACAGGCCTCCTAAGATTTGTCACAGCTCAGGTTGTAGGACAGGACACTCAGTGAAACGGCTGACGCAGAAGGTGTTCCTCCTGCATCCAGGGATCTCACTGGAAAGCACTCACCGAGAGTCTGTTCTGTACCAGACCCTGTGCTGGGCCCCTGGGCACACAGATGACCGAGGACAGATCCTGCCCTTTAGGAATTCAACCTCAGAGACACGAGACAACCACAATTACTCCAACAAGATAGGTGCTGTGTTGGAGGTGAGAATAGGACACTCTGAGACCAATGGGGAGGAACCTTTCTCCCAGACTGAGAGGGTCATGCAAGGCCTCTGGGCAGGCGGGGGGGGGGGGGGGGGGGGGGGGGGGGGGGGGGGGGGGGGGGGGGGGGGGGGGGGGGGGGGGGGGGGGCACCGGGAGGGGGATGATCTTGAGGGAACAGCAGTGAGCCAGGCTGACCCGTTGGCATAGGACACTTCCAGAGGAAGAACATGTATAAAGAGCATGTGGAGTCATGCCTGGCATGCCACTCACTATGCTAGGCACTTCACAAGTATTATCTCTTTGAAAACTAACAACAACACCATGCTCTATTACCAGGTAGGAATTATCATTACTCCTATCACACAGACAAGGAAACTGAGGCATTGAAAGGTTCAAGAATATGCCCAAGGTAACCCAGCTTCTCAGTGGAAAAGTTGGTATTCAAACCCAGTAAGTCCATTACAAAGTCTGTGTAAATGTGTTGCTTTCCAAAGCCATGGGTTGCGGGTGGGACTCATAGCTGGTGAGGAGGGAAGCGGTTCCATGTGGTGGTCAAAGCAGAGGCAGACCTATAGGTGGTATAGGTGAGTCATGTATGTAGAGCTCCCAGCACAGGACTCAACACATAATAAGTGCTCAATAAACTTTAACAATGATGTGGAGGAGGAACGCTTGTGGGAAAGTGGAAGGAGATAGAGTCAGATCCATCAGCAACTCGAGGTGGGTCTCATGAGTCTGGCAATGTCCGAACCTTCCCCTGAAGGTAGTAAAGATTCATTCTTGGTGAGGAAGTGACCTGCTAAAGGTTTGAGCATAGACAGGTGACCACATGGAAGGTAGATTTGCAAGAGAAAGAGCAGAAGCAGGATCTTGGAGGCGGGGCATGTGCCCCGGGGGAGAAATACTAGAGCAAAGAGAGCAGGAGATGGTTTTGGGAGAGAAACAGAGAGATCACAGGAGGTGAGGAAGGGATTAGGTGAATGGTCCTGCCATTCCCAGGACAGGAAACGTGAGGAAGGAAATAACAAATTCTATTGGGGTTTGGGGATACAAGATTGAAGTTCAATGGGATATGCATATGGGATGTCCAGCGGATCTTTGGAAACATACGGAATGGAACCCAGCTGATTGGCGTGGAATAAAATGAAAGTGCCCACCCCTACATGGTTCCAATACCCTTTCAGGCTGACCCAGACTCCTACCCAGAGTGTGAAGGGAGGCTTCCAACATGACCTTGGCCCCCCTCACTGCCTTAGTCCTGACCACTTGCCCTGCACAACCTGCTCTCAATTCTGCCAACTTCTCACCACCTTCTCGGCACCCCATCTCCCAGACACAGGCTCTGCTTCCGCTCTGTGTAACTTGCAAATACCTCCTCTGGCCTCCCCACCTTAGGAACCTCCTGAAAAAGCCCCACAGCCTCCCAACCCAGCACAAGTTCCTGTAGGAGTCTTGGCCTAGTATTTCAGGAGGAACATGAACAGGGATACAATGAGATGGAGTGGAGCTGGGCAGGAGGCCATCAGACTCCTTGCCTGGAGTCAACAAGCCCCAACACAGCCCACCCATCCCCATAGCATGATCCAGTGCCACATATTCCATGAAACCCAACTCTTAACCTCCAGGGATGATCCTGGCCCAAGCTTGAGCATCATTCTTGCTGGACTCAGGTTTGGAAATTGTCATGGTTTCTGGAGGGAAGATATGCTCAGGGAGAAAGAAAACTGATCTTTGCCAATTGTTCCACCCGCCGTCTTTGCTGGGAACAAGGCAAGCTGGAGCTACCAGGAGTGCGAGCCCACCCCCTCCTCCGTGCTGCTCCAATCTCATGCCCACCTCTTGTTCGCAGGCATCCTTCTGCCCTTCATCCTGTCCGTATCCCAGCATCTTGATTATCTCACAGTGGACCTGGCACGTGGGACCAAGGCTACCATGTTGGCTATGACTTCCTGAATACCTACTACCTTAAGCACTACAGTAGGTACTCTACATAGCACCACAGCATCCACGCCAAGCCAGGGCTAGCACTCAATTGCTTCTTGTGAGTGGGGCTTAGACAGCATTCCATCCTGTCGACGACTCTACTTGGCCAAGTCCCTTGCATAGTGGCTTTGTTTTGACTGAAGGGAAGAGTTCGGTATAGTTGGGGCAAAGAGAAGAGATGGACAGAGGTGGGTTGGTTATGGGCCAGAGCGCTGGGGAGAGAAGGGTCAAGGCCAAAAGTCAAAAGAGATGCTCCCATCAAAGACCCTGTGAGACTGGGCACAGGCAGCACCTCTTTGAGATCCAGACAGCAGAGCGCAGCACAGCTTCGGGAAGAGGGTCACTTTCCTCATTTCCTACACACGGCACAGCACCCCAAGGCAGTTTGGGGGAGGGCAGTCTGGGGTACAGGTCTTACTTCACCTGCTCCAATGCACAGAGACAAAGTTCCATCTTGGCGGGCCCGGATTGGGTATAATCTGGGGGCATGTTGCAGTCCCAGGAAGATTCTATAAGGAACTGTGTTCCTGCAATGGGCAAGGTGAAACTGGGGATGTGCTTACAAATACAGTCAACATCCAATGGATAAAGGAATGAATGGATTCCATTTTATGTTTGATATTCAGACTTTTTGGCTATTGATATAGGCTCCTCTCAAAAGGGAATGAGTGTTCCCGCCTCGAAAACACCCACACAGCCACAGGCCGGGCAGACAAAGCCGATGCAGAGCTGATGGCGGAGGGGGGAAGCCACAGATGAGCTGTTCCCACTCTATGAATGTGTCTTTCTCCGACTTGTCAAGGTAGAAAGGCTAGAGAATAGTAGAGCTGAGTCTGCAACCCAGGTGTCCTCCAGCCAGGTGCAGCACGCTGGTGTCTTGGTGACAGGGAATAGATTACTGCCTGGATACAGTTATTCACTGACCTCACCCCCAAGAAGGAACAGCTATGCCCAGCCAGCTTCCTGCAGCACTTAAGGTTTAATTCCTACCCTGCATAACTGAACCATTCTATCTCGGGCACTTGATTCACCAGTATTAACTCCAGGGGAGCCCTCTGCTGCTTTTGTTCCAGAAATACTGCAAATTATTGCCGGTTGGTGAAGAAATGGAAACTGGTCAAAGGGAACTGGCTAATCAGCCACTCCTTACTCTCTTTCCTATAAAAGAAAAAGCAATTAAGAACAAGGAACCTGGGCCCACCAGCCCAGAGACTGCTGGGAAAGCCTACAAATGGATCCAGCTAGCGCTTTGTCAGAGTCCGTTGGCACGTGGGCACACCTGTTTCAGGAACAAAGGGCCTGCCAACGACCAAGGCTCTCATCCCACCCCACAGCTAAGCCTGAGAATGCTTTGTGCGCCCACGGAGCCCTTGTCTCCGAACCGCTGAATCACTCTTGAATTCGTATAGTAATGGGCTGTCAGTGGGTCATCTTCCCAGCTTTCTGTTCCAGTGGTGGCTTTGTAAGAAAAGATTTGATCATTTCTGGCAGCAAAGTCGGTGCTCCAAGCAACGTGTAAAATGACAAACAGGCACTTTTGCAGCAAAAACACCTGGGTGGATTCACTGGCACCAATCAGGCTCAAGCACATCCCCTGATGAAAACCTCATCTTCCCTGTGCCGCCAGGAAACAGCACCTTTAAATCAGGGAGGCTCATTAGAGGGGAAGTTGCAGGGGACATGAGAGGGACTGTCTCAGCTCTCAGCTGAAGCCTGTGACTGAGATAGCAGCTCTGCAAAGTGCCATGAAGAGGTGTTTATAATCACCCTGCACTGCTTTGTAAAAGAGACGAGGCTGGGAGGGTCTGGAAGCAGAGCTGAAGAACAGAGAGAGTAGTAAGAGTAGGCTGCATTGGGGGCCCTCCGCAAAGAGCTCAAGTCCCCCAGAGGGTCTGTGCAAGCTAGGGACTGCTAAGGAGCTCCCTCCTGGGGCTTGCGTTGGCAGTGGGCCTCTCAAACAGAAAAAAGTACTCGTCAAACAGGAACAAACAGGATATCCATGAAGCACTGACCACGAACGAAGCCCCACAAATGACTGGACAGGCGGACGTAAAGAGCCTCCCCAGGAAGCGGCACTAGCAGGGGCTGGGTATCTGAGCCCAATCCTGTAGATAGACCTCCAGGTCCGGCAGGGAGTCACAGGGCAGAAGGGGAATGAGGCAGGCGCCCAGGGCTATCGACAGTGAAGGCTGCCGCTCAGGAGGTAACAGCGTCTGGCATAATGTGAGTCATTACCAGTGTTGCTCCAGTCATAATCTGTCATGTATTTTTTTTTTACAATTTTTATTAAGATTAACACACGTAAAGGGCACAGATCTTAAGGGCTAATGAATACTTACCTATGTGTACACCCATGTAATCACAACTCAGATCAAAATATAGTACATTTCTAGATGTAGTATCTTACTCCAGGAGGTTTCTCGTGCCCACTCCCAACCACACAGGGACCACTATACTGTCTTCTACACCACAGATGAATTTTCCCTCTTTGTTTTTGAACTTCACATATACGGCCTCATTTAGTATCTGCTCTTTAGTACTAGATATTTTTTCATTCAACGTAGCATCTGCTATTCATCCATGTCATTGCATATAACAGCTCATTCTTTTTCCTTGCTCTGCAGATTCCAAAGCATGAGTACTCTCTAGTCTATATATCCACTCTTGCTCGGTAGACATTTGGGTGGTTTTCTAGTTTCTGGCTATTGGGGAATAATGCTGCTGTGAACATACTCGTACTTGACTTTGCCATTGGCGGGTGGCGAATCTATGTGCGCATTTCTCTCAGGTCTGTGCCCAGGACTCCGTTGGCTCATAGAGCAGGCACGTGTTTAGCTTTAGTAAATACGGTTTTGCTGTTGTACTTTCTATCATTGTATCCATGCAGATACAGTGTGACTGTCCCCCTGCTATGCGTTCTCAGTGGGTTCTTTCATCAGTCTCCAATGTCCCTCTCTGTCTCTGGTAATTTTCTGTATCCTGAAGTCTAATTTATCTGATATTAATACAGCATTTCTCAACTTGGCAAAAAAAAAATCAAATTGTCATTGGTAACAATTATGAGGAAAGGGTACTCTCACATACTGTGGTGAGGATATGTGATAAAACTTTCCAGATGACAATGTGGTGGTATCTACTGAAAAATGTGCATACTGGCCCATTGATCCAGTGATTTTAATTACAGGAATCTATCCCTCAAAAAAAAAAATAATCATACACGTGCAAAAATATACTGAATGCGCAAGGATGCTGATTGCAGCATTGTTCCTAACAGTGAAAAAATAGAAACAACCTAAATGGCCATCAAGAGGGAAATGACTCAATAGTCTCCGTCGTATTCACAGTGTGGAGAAGAAGCAACACAGCACGTGAAAACATGAGGCCCGTCCTTGCATGTGACCATGACAGATGTCCAAGACCCTAGAGAGAAAAGTAATGTTGAAGACCAAGAAGCACGGTGTAATACTATTTATATTTTTAAACCACAAACAGTATTACACTTTCAATAGAGCCTGTGCATTTGTAGTGACTACGAGTACCTACAGAAAAGCCTGGAAGGATAGATACCAGGCAGGGTAGGGGAAAGAATTCGGGTAAGGACAGAAGAGATGGGGATAGAAGGTCACAGGGAACTTTAACCTGATCTATGCTGCTTTATTTGTATAAGAAGGTTTTTTAATGCATTGCTGGTATAATTAAAAATTAATCAATAGTACCAGTGTTGATGTCTCATGTCCCGTGGGGATGGCGAGATGGTAATGTGAGGGAAAATCGGGTGGCAAATGTACCGGGACTCTCCATTTTCTTTGTAACTCTTCTGTAAACATAAAATTACACCAGAATAAAGTTGATTTAGAAAAGCTAGTGAAGGTCATTGACTGTAATACAGAAAAAAAAGAAAGCATAAGCAAATTGCAAGGTATTTTTATTACAGATTACTATGTAGCCACAAAATATAAGTAAAATAATATTCCTGTGGAATTATCCCCAAGACATATAATCAAGAGAGAAAAAAGTCAAGTCCCAGAACAATGCACATAGTATACTCTCATTCATGTGCAAAATGAAATAGGCTCTATGAACATGCCTCATATATAGATAAATAGAAAAAGACACGGGAGTCCATATTCTAAAGCAGGGATCAGCGAACTTCTATAAGGGCCAGAGAGCAAGTATTTTCAGCTTTGTGGGACATCCAGTCTCTGTTACAACTCTGCCACGTAGCCTAAAGGCTGTCACAGACAATATGTACCTGAAAGGGCACGGCTGTGTTTCAATAGAACTTTATTTGCAAAAACAATCTATGGGGTAGATTTGGCCCGTGGGTCATAGTGTGCCAACTCTTGTTCTAAATTGTTAGCATAGTAGTGAACTGTGTATTGTTAAAATAGTTTACAAAAAAACCTTAGTATTATTTTTATGAAAAATTAATATTATTTGTACTAAAAATAATAGTAGTAGAGTGTCCTAATCCAGCATCCAGCATAAAGACGTGTTCGATAAATGCTGTGTCCTATCCCTGTCTCCGTCCCCCGCCGTCTGCAGCTGAAATCACGACTGCCCCACGTCTAACCTGCCACGTTGCTACAGTGACTTGACCCACGCCGTCCAGGGCACCGTTCAGTTTTGAGATTATGAACCAGCCAGCCGGGGAGGGGAAAACAAGAATACAGCAGGCGCCACAGCTTGGCACCAAAATGAGCTCTGACTCCCTGTCTGTTTCCCTTCCCACAGAGGCTTCATGGGAGGCCCAACAAGGTACAGGAATCTTCCAGAAATCCCTAGGCCCTCTCAGGGAGAATGGCTGAGTGACAGTTATGTTCACGAATGACTTGCAAATTGCATTCTCCTGGAGATTATTAGGGGACTCATTAACAATACAACAGTACATTACTTTCCGAAATTCTGATCTAAGCAGAAAATTAAAATTATTTGCCAAATGACCTAATAAAATTGAATAAAATGTGCTGAGAAAATGAAAACCACCATAGATCATCTTGCAGAATGTAGCTAAAAATAGCATCTACGTTCTGTCACTGAGAGGGAGCGCTGTGCCCTTGGGCAGACCTGGATGGACCTGGCGCACAAGCCTCAGTGACAGGGGACAGAGCTGGCCGCCGGCAGGAGGCTGATGACACGGAGCCTGTAGTCCAGGCTGCAAGGCCAGCACCCCCTCCCGCCGCCCACGGACCCACCCCCTTATACCCACCGAGTTCAGGCCTCACCTATCGTCTGTTCGCCTCCTTCTGCCACCACCTTACTGACCCCCTTGTCCCCGGACTGCCCACTCCAGCACAGTCCACACGATTTCTGCCAGAGTGTCCCTTCTAACAGGCAAGCCTGATTTTGTCACACTCCTTAGAACGTTGGCAAACACCCTCTATTGCTCAAAGGTCCAAACTCTGTGGCAGTGATTCTCAAAATGTGGCCCCTGGACCAGTAGCATCCCCAGGGAACTGGTTAGAAATGCAATTTGCTGGGCCCCACTCAGACCTGCAGAATCAGAAACTCAAAGAGGGGCCCAGCCTTCTGAGTTTTAACAGCCTTCTAGGTGATTCTGGCGCACGCTCAAGGTTGCGAACCACTGCTTGCACGGTACAAAAATAACGTGGCAGTCCGGCCTTCATCTTCCTGACCTCCTACCCCCACCCCCACCCCCACCCACCTCACTTTCCATCTGTCCCCAGCCACGCAGCCTTTTGATCCATCCAAAGAAACTGCATGTTTGCTCCTGCTGCTCCCTCTGCGAGAAGTCTCCCCTTTTGCTAGGTGAGCGCCACACCCTTCAAAGACCCAGCATTAGAATCTCAATTTCAGGCAGTGCCCTCGGCAGTCCCCCAGACCTGTCTCTTGCTTCAACAGTGTTTGGACGGAATTGACTCAGACACGCCCCTTCTTCCAGCCTCCGGCCACCTTTGCACCTCTTTTCCAGTCACCACCTCAGAACCACCGCAGCCATCCTTAGCCTCCAAGACCAGCCGACACCAATTTTTGACTTTAACTCCTTGTTGCTGAACTACCATGAGCTCCAAAATTCGTCAGAATTATTCCACCGAGGTGGAGGCCCTGTTGCGCACCGGCCAGCCTGCATCTGCAGGCCCCCTCCTTCCAACACGGCACTGTGGCTCTGGAGGGCGTGGGCCACTTCTTCCACAAGTGGGCCGAGAAGAAGCGGGAGGGTGACAAACATCTCTCAAAGATGCAAAACCAGTGCAGTGGCCACATTCTCTTCCAGGAGGTGCTGAGGCCTTTCCCAAGATGAGTGGGTGAAACTCAGGATGCCGTGGGAGCTGCCACGGCCTTGGAGAAGAACCTGAACCAGGCCCTTGTGGATCTGCACGCCCTGGCTTCTACCCACACAGACCTGCATCTCTGTGACTTCCTGGAAAACCACTTCCTGGGTGAGCAGGTGAAACTCACCAAGAAGATGGGCGGTCACCTGACAAATCTGCAGGCTGGCTGGCCCCCAGGCTGGGCTGGCCGAGTTCTCTCTTCAAAAGGCTCACCCCCAAGCACGACGAGAAGCCTTTGGAACCCAGAGGCCTTTGAGGGACAACTCTACATCCCCCTGGAATCTGGCTTTTGCCTGAGCCTCTCCTTGAAACCACTAGACATCCTTTTAACCACCTGGAGCCCCCTCCCAGGCTTTGGACCAAATGGAAACAATAAAGCTTTTTGCAGGGGGGGAAAAAAAAAAGCATCCATTTATTTTCCCATTTGAAAGGCCTACCCTAGACCTTGTTTGCATTGCTCTCCAAGTTAGCCATTCAGCTGGTCTCAAAAGCAGCCCTTCCTAAGGGCCCCAAGGAGGCCATTTTCTTCCTTATCTGTCCCTACTTAGCTTTCCGTGTTTCCCTTGATGTCTGTCTGAAGACTAGTTGCCCTGCTCAATTGTGAGGGACGGGGGCCCAAACAGGATCATCTCAGGACCTCGCATGGAGCCTGGGAGGGAGTCAGTGCTTAGAAAACGCTTGCACAAAAAAGAACCTTATCAACTCGAGCATAAGGGGAAAGCCTCTAAAAATACGTCCAATTCACAAACACATTTGATTTTACCTGTCCCCAAAGAGACAAAGATATTCAAAACAGCAAGCCCCCCTGCAACAACAAAGGGTAGCAGCTCTGTTCCATGCGTTGTATGCAAATGATCGAGCTCATATGTGTTTGTAGCAGAAGCTAACAGTTCACTCAGCTAGAAAAGACACAGGTATAGAGGTGTTGCCAAGCCCTAGAGGCAGGGTTTGCAGCTGCCTGCAGAAGCCCCAGTGTTCAGCAAGCCGTCCCTTCTGGGTGTGTGAGGCACAGGTGATATACTTGTCAATATAAGAACACATCTGCACTCAGTCGGCTTAGTGAATATCAAATCAACCCCAACCAGAAACTTCTGAGCCCACTTACTTCATTAATTCCTGAAAACTAAGGGCTCTACTAGAAAACATACGTGGGCCATGAACCCTAAAATCCAGGAATCAGAACCAGCCCCAACTCTCAATTGTGGGGCCCCATGAGATGACTTGTGAGAGACAATGGGGACCTCAAATCACAGTCTGAGAACTGAGGAAGACGTTTTCAAAGCCATCCACTCAAACTCCCCATCGATGCCTGGAGCTCCCTGGCTACCTCCTCAAGAGCTACAGGCCAACCATAGGAGCCCAGGCTCAGCACCTTCCCAAAAGGCAACTCAAGGTTTGGCACTGTGCCCCAAATGTCCTAGAATGTCACCTCTTTGAGCTATGAGGAGAAACCCTAAATATCACTTAATTCTGTGGCTACGGACCCAAAGATCCCTGAGCTACTGTCGAAGAATTATAGTCTCTGGTCAAAAAGACCAAAGAAAATCAAATATGTGCCCAAAAGAAGGCTAACTAGGCTGTTATTTAATTACACATTATATTTCTAAGGGGAAAAGAATCTCTCAAAACATGGTGACCACAAAAAAAAAGGAAGTAGATTGAAAACATGAACGCCAGTTCCCTGGTTTAGCTTGTCTTTTCTAGGGATGAGGAAAGCGAGGCCCGGAAAGAGTAGGTTACTTGCACAAAGACTCACAGCTGGATGAAGTAGCAAGAACTCAGACCTCCTATCTCCTGGCCTGATGCTTTTTCAACAGTGCGCCAGTTATTTGTAGAATTGCTGAACCCGTAGGGGAGCAGTTCTCAAAGTGTAGTTTCTGCACCAGCAGGATCAGCAGCCCCTGTGCACTTGTTAGAAACTCAACTTTTTGGACCCATCCCAGACTTGGTGAATCCAAAACGATGAGCACATGGTCCAATAACTTATTTTGGGCAAGTCCTCCAGGTGATTCTGACACGCCTAAGAGCTTGGGAACCATGACCATAAGGAAACAATGCCTTTACCACCTGATGTTCTTCTCCATCCGAGCTGAAAAACCTTACAATTGAGAAAGTTCTATCCTGAGACTGGAACGTTATTGATGAGTTTGCAAAAGGCCACTCTGATGTGATTTTGTGGTATAAGAATCTGAGCAGCTCAGGGAGCTCACGGTTCCCCGTGGGCATAGTTTGAGAACATAGTGTGGCCATGCCAGGCCAGCGTTGCAGGTTGAGTTCTGTGGAACGCAGGACCTTGACAGGTCCCTCCCTGTTGCTGGTCCGCAGCTCATATCCGCTGCCAGTTCCTGTCCCCATAGCTCTCTCTACCTACAGGTTGTGGTAATCACTCCCTCTCTCCTTTCCCTCCAACTCCCCTGCCTGCCTCCCCGTTACTAACCCCAGAATATTGCCTAGTCCTTGTGATTTCTCTATGCTCCGCCCACACCTTTGGAAAGCATTCTTTTCCTGGACTCTCTTCAAATTACCCAGTTTGAGAGTGTAATTGGTTTCCCACTAGGACCTGATTGATATATAACATAGACATTCCCAAACTTTTTGTCTACAGAATCCTTAGGGACTCCGAAATTTTTTCATGGAAGTACCAGGCCAACAGAAATACCTGACAATTATATTTGTGGAGCGGTTAAGTACAAATGATTTAACAACTATTTATGACCTAACAGAGAAGCTGGTTTTTAAAATAATGCACATAAATTGAAAGAAAAATAGCATTTTTATCTCACTCTCAAATAACTGCAGTTACTTAGCAACGGGGCGCATGCACCTGCAGGACTCTGCACACCTTCTCAAATTGTGGACGCAGATTGGACACCGCCCCCCTCACCGCCCGCTCCACACTGAGTCCCAGACCCTACTTGACTTTTATCACAGCACTGACTGAAAGCCAGCTTTGCAAAGACATGTAGGGATGTAGAGCAATCTAATGTTGAGACTGTGAATTACCTTGAGCTAGTAGTTAGCACCATGCCCAGAGGATGTCGAGTTTCCCTGCAAAGGTTTAAAAATACCCCAAGGGGCCCTGACCAGGGCAGCTGAGTTGGTTGGGCGACCCACAAAGCAGAAGGTCGCCATTTCGACTCCCAGTCAGGCATACATCTGGGTTGTAGGTTTGGTCCCCAGTCTGGGCACTTAAAAGAGGCAACCTATTGATGTTTCTCTCTCACATCCACGTTTCTCTCCCTCTCTTTCTCCCTCCTTTCCCCTCTCTCTAAAAATAAATAAATAAAATCTTGTTTTAAAGAAAGAAAGAAAGGAAATATCCCAAGGGGCCCCTCTGAGTTTGCCGTGGTGTTCGGTGGCATCCCGACACACAGTTTGGGAACCGTGGACACTCTCACTCTTTTGGGTGTCGGTATGCATTTTTCAGTAGGAAAAAAAGAGGAAAAGTTGTGGCAGCTTCCCGGGAACTGAACCTGGGAATGCATTTCAGCAAGGGGAAGAAAACAAGGTTGCAAAAGGGTCATCGGTATAAGGAGCTACCCCGTGGGTGATAGACCTCTTCCACTGAATTCAGCTTCTGACCATCCTCCTGCACCTGACCTTGGTTCCCAGTCCTGGGAGTAACCCCTCCGTCGTATCTGGGGCCAGCACAGCCCTCTCCTCTCTCTGCAGAGAAGTCTGAAATGGCCGCATCGTGTCCTTCCTCAGTATGTCTCTGGCATGAGAAAAGCCAACCCCCAGTTTGGCTCTCATACTCACTGTTCTGAACCTTATTTTTCTCTTGGTCTCTTATCTCCTCTGTCCAAAGCCAACATATATTGCCACTTTGCAGCCAACATGGCCAAAGATGAGAGATTCTGTCATTTTCCCTACGTAACAAATCGCAAAGCCGCCTTATCCCATTCCTTGATTGCGTCTGTTTCAACAGTCATTGTTTCTAACTATCGGAGGCACATATGAATTTCCTCTTTACGCCTTTTCTCTTCCATTCCCCGCAAACACTTAGCCATTTATTCATTTTTATCAACACAAACATCGGTAACACTTCAGAATAATCGGCTCCACTATGATAGATCATTTATTATTCATTGCAATAACCTTCAACTCACTCGACATCAATAAAGCAGAGAGGGAACCAGCTCAGCCCTCTGGCGAGAGAGCTGGGTGTGCACCCTCAGGACTGCCATGGGAAACCCTCTGCCCACAGCACAGGCAGGATGCCGGGACCCTGCCTGGGATGGCGCATCAAAGCAGCTGAAATCCATCAGGCGATCTGGGGTCATGCCAAACCTCCCCATGGGTTCCCCACCGTTTCCACTAAGATGGGGCTGAAAGAGAGAGACCTTTTGTGTCAGACAGGCTGAGTCTCAATCCCAACTGTGCTGCTCACTATCAAGTGACTATGAGCAAGTGGCCAGCTCTCTTAGTTCCTTCATCTGCAGTGTAAGACTATTGCTACCTTCCTCTGAGCCTAGGTGTAAAGATGATGAAACAAACTATGTGAACTGCACAATGCTGGCACATAGTAGGTGCATTGCTTTCATTAGATCCCGTGGGGCCAGCACACTCATAGAGACAGGTAGAGGCAGCAAAGCAGCTGCAGACGTGGCTTTGGAGCCAGATTCTGGCTTTATTGGGACGTTTCCTCACTCCCTGGGTCAGTGGCCTTTACAAGTTACTTAAGCCTCTCTAAGCCTCCATAAAAGGAGGCTGATAATAATCCTCCCCGTAGGCTCATTATGAGGATTAAAAGTCTTAGTGCATGGGAAACAGTAACACATTGCCTGGGGCATGCTAAGTACATAGCAAATGTTCAGCGAGCTGTTTTTGCAACCGTTATTATATCTGCCAAAATTCCAGGCCACACCAGTCTGGGAGTAAAAATTAGTAACAGTCCCACCACCTGGGATGTTTCTCTTGCTCTGACTCTTTGCACTACTGAAGGATAGCTCAGCCTTCAAAGTCGCCCCTGTATTGGAGATGTCCTTGGAAATTACACCCAGTCATCTCAGCTGCCTCCTCCCTCAGCTCTGTCTCCAGCTGCAGGATGGAGTCTGCTGTACAAACTTCCAAGGCTGGCAAAGGCCCTGACACTGACCTCTGCCCTTGGCTTAGAAGCCACACTGTGTCAGAGCTGGGGTATGGGAGGTGCTCCGCAGGACTAAAGCCACCAGCATAGCACTTTTCACAGATGGGGAAGCTCCTGTACCCTGGCCACTGGGCCACGTGCCAACACTCAGACCCTCGAGGCCCCACCTCTTACTCCCAGCATCTCCCAGGGCTCAGGGGAGGCTTGCTTCAGGATGTTGGCCCATGGTCCATTTACTCCCCGACCCCCTGCCTCTGTTAAGTTCTGCTGACTTCTGCCAGTGGGATGCCCCACGGAGACATGGGGGAGTCAGCAGCACAGACACCGGGGGAGGCACAGCAGAATGTGGAGGGGAAGGAGAGCCGGAGGCCAGGACTAGCACGGATCACCACCGAAGGTCAGTGCTGACTCCCTTTCCGGGTGCCCTCCACCCCGGCTCTGGCCAGACTTGGTGGGTGAGACATAGGACCCCTCTGCAAGCCTCTTGGGCCACTCCCATGACAAGGTTGCTCAAGCCTAAAAGGTGTTTAGGAAAAAAGCAAGCCAGCTTCCTCAGTCCCAGTAGGAGGTTTGAAAGAAAGCATGTATATTGGTTACCTATTGCTGCATAACGAGTTACCTTAACACCTCACATCTCAAAATAACAAAACCTTATTATCCGACAGGTCCTGTGGGTCAGGAATCCAGACCTGGCTGAGCTGGGTGCCGTTTTCAGGTCCCTCACACGGCTTGACTCACACTACCCTCCGGTCATGGTCTCATTGGCAGGCTCAAGTGGAAGAGGGCCCACTTCCAAGCTCGTTCACCTGGTCACTGGCAGGATTCAGCTCCTTACCGGCTGCTGGCTGAAGGCCCCTCTCAGTGCCTTGAACCTGGACTTCTCCATAGGGCAGGACATGACAACTGGCTTCTCTCAGAGCAAACAGGAAAGAGCAAGCGCCCAAGACACACCACAGTCTTTATATTTTTAACACATACAGTTCAATGGGTTTTTTTCTTTCACTATTCACACATGCAATAGGTGGTACTACTACCTACTCCAGAGTTGTGTGTGAGAAGTGAACCAGGTAACTTAAATGAAGGGCTTAGCGTTTCACAGATGCTTAATAAGGGTTAACTCAATTCCCTCTTCCCTAGATGCAAAAGGCCTGGCCAGTAAATGCAACTCTAGGAAGAACAGCTGGATGCTGTCAACCCCAAAGACTATTTCCCTACGCAGTCTTTTTAAAACCCAATATCAGAAGACACAACCGTCACTTTAGCCGTGTTCTATTTGTTTGAAGCAAGTCAGTAGGTCAGTAGGTCCAGCCCACTCTCAAGGGGAGAGAATTATCTGGGCTTGAATGCCAGGAGACAAAGATCCTCAGGGTCCATTTTAAAGGCTGCCGCCCACAGGGGTGGTCTGCAAAGAGACCAGAAAATCTGAGCCAGTATAAGGCTTTCTCTAGACAACCTCGTGAAAGAAAAGCAAAGTCACACAGACAGGAGATCTGAAGGGAGTGTTCTGTGGGCAGCAGGGGTACCCGCTCAGACTTCTCGGAGTTTGGATGACAGAGCTCGTGATCAGCCAGGACTCTAGCCTCAGACAAGCCCACGGCCCAACACCAGCCCTGCTGCCCCCTAGCTGTGGGCTCTCCGGCAGGTCACTTAACCTGTCTAAGCTTTAACTTCCTCCTGCACAAAGCAGGGCTCTGTTCAGAGCCCACCTCGCTGCATTGCTCTTAAGATGAAATGGACAACGCTCGCGAAGAGCTGGCACAGCGCCCTGCACGGCGAAAACACTTAATGAACAGTTAATAACTGGCCGCACAAGCAAGAAATCGCTCGCTTGGCCTCCCGGACACACTCCGCCACAAGAGGGCGTCGTGAGTGAAGGGTCTGGGGTTCTGGCCCTTGGAAAAATTCTCCGCCAACCAAAACCTAATCCGGCGGCCCCTGGCTCCGGAATGAGCCTTTGAGGAGACTGCCTGCCTGCCCGCCGGGAGATAAACAAAGGTGGGTGCATTCGTCTGCGAGGGCTGTCGTAAGGAAGCGCCACAGACCGAGAGGCTTAAACAAAAGGAAGTCCTTTTTGACCGGCTGAAGTCCGCCAGAAGTCCGAGATCAAGGTGTTGGCAGGTTTGGTTTCTTCTGAGGTCTGTCTCCCTGGTTTGCGGGCACGTGCGTCTTCACATGGTCTTCCCTCTGTGCATGTCTGCGTCTTCATCTCTTCTTCCTGTAAAGACACAGCAGGCATTGGATTGGGGCCCATCCTCATGAAGCACATTTTAACTCCAGCTCCGCTTTAATGGCCTTATCTCCAAGTGCAGGCACCTTCTGAGGTCCTGGGGGTCAGGACTTCAGCAAACGAGCTTGGGGGAGACACAGTCCCGCCCCAAACAATGGGCGAGGCACTTCAAGGGGCGGGGCGCCGGGAGAGCACGGCGCGGTCTGCCGCAAGCTGGGAAATGCTGGCGGGCTCGCTTCCGTCGCGAGAGCGCAGAGCACGCTCGCCCTGCCGCAGGGATGGCGCCTCCACGCCGCCTCCCGGGGAGGCCCTCCCTGTCAACAGCCCTGTCTCGTCTCTCATCTCTTGCTGTCGCAGTCAGCACTCGTGGCAGGAGCAGCAGGGAAGCGCCTAAAGAGAATCACAGAGGGATAGGAGAAAAACTGTCACCCCCTCACTGATGTGACACCAGTCTGCATTCCTCAGCTACATTCCTCAGCGCAGGCCCAGTGGGGCCAGAGAGCGCTCCAGGGAATGGAGGGGTTTAGGACGCAGGGGGTCAGTACAGAGGAGGCGTCGCTGAGGGTGCCACGACCACCAGCGCCATCCCTGTAGGATTTGGCGCAGGGTGGGGGGTGGGACAGACAGGCCTCACGGAACAGGGCCTCTGAGGCCAGTGACAAGGCTCTCGCACTCCTCAGCAGGGGGCTAAGAAGTTGGACATGATTGCGAAGTGATTATAATTATAATGACCTTTGGAGAGAGCTGGGAAAGGGTTTTATAATAAAGCACTGATGAGGCTGAATGAGGAGTGCAGGACAGGGAGAGAGCCTCGGAGAGGGCGGGCAGGAGGGTGCGTGCCTGGGAGGCGGCATCGGCAGACCTGTGTCCTGCCAAGGGCGTTGCTCCTGCAGGGCCAGCCCTCCCCACGACGGAGACAGGCGCTCACGGGGAGGGTAGCAGCCTGGAGCCGCGTGGCACTCCCTGATCAGAAACAGGACCTCAGCCTGCTGAGACGCCCTGGGACGGCCAGCCTCGCCTCGGGGCCAGACTGGCGGGGAAGAAAAACCCTGACGTGTTCTTACCATGTAGCAGGTGCTATAACACACCCCACCCAGTTTGATCCTCATAACAGCCCATGTTGTAGGCATGAGCCCAATCTGCCGGTAGGAAACTGCAGCACAGAGAGATTAAGCTGCTTGCTCAAAGCTATACCGTTAGGAAGAGGCAGCATAGCTTTGAAGGCCCACTGCCCTAGCCTACACTGTCTCCCCTGAGAAACAAGAACGAGTTAGGAATCATGGCGTGTGGGGGTCAGGAAACCAGGCACAGGGCCCTATGCTCGGTGAGAGGCCCACAAGGCCTCCGGGGCCGCAGGTGGGGTCTGGGGCAGGACCTCAAATGCCAGAGGTGGCAGCTGCTGGACAAGAGAAGCTGAGGAGGCTTGGAGGGTGAGCCAGAGAGGCCCCCCCAGTGCCTCCCTTTGGCCCATTTACAGTGCTTCTGTCTTCAAGTGCATCCCCTCCTCCACTCGGCCTTGGCCCTGGCTTAGCCAGCCTTCGGTCCTCTACTCTCAGGGCAGGGCTGCTGTCCACAGCCCCGCAGCCTATCCACTGCTCAACTCACATCGTAGTTATGTTGTCCCAGTCCGCGCTGCTCAGAAGAAGAACGGAGAGCTCTTTGTGATACATAGAGTTGGAGGGGACCCCAGGAGGGGTCTTTAGCTTTTGCATCAGGGGTTCATTTTACCTGTTATGCCACTGGATAAAAAGCAGCAAAGTCGTGGGGGCTTGGTTGACACTCTCAAATGTTGTATAAAAATAGCATTTATTCATGTATTCGTTCAGCCAACACATTTATCAGGCGCCTGCCTACTCTGTGCCGAGACACAACAGAGAAGTGACCAGCACGGTTCTTGCCCTCATGGGGCTCGCTGCGTAGCGAGTGAGACTGGCATCCGACAGTCATCTAAGTGAAGGCAGAATCATCGCTGGAGTTAGGGGCAAAGACGGAGGGTCACGCAGTAGAATGAGAGCCCATGAGAGGGAGGCTAATCTAGTCAGAGGAGTAAGGGAAGACCTCAGAAGCAGTGACACTGTGTCAAGGTCTAAAGAAAAACAAGCGGGGGAGGCCAGAGGAGGAGGCCAGAGGAGGAAGATCTCGCCAGGCAGAGGTAAAGCATGCTCAAAGGCTCCAATCTAGTCAGAGGAGTAAGGGAAGACCTCAGAAGCAGTGACACTGTGTCAAGGTCTAAAGAAAAACAAGCGGGGGAGGCCAGAGGAGGAGGCCAGAGGAGGAAGATCTCGCCAGGCAGAGGTAAAGCATGCTCAAAGGCTCCATGGGTAGAGGGAATACACTGGTCAGCTGCCGCTGTGTAACGAAACGCCCCAAAACACAGACGTTGACAAGCATAAGCACTGATAGGCTCACAGGGGTGTGGGAAGGCTGGACTTGCACAAGTGTCAGCCGTCAGCTGTGGGTCATGTAGGTGGCTCTCCTGGTCGTGACTGGACCCTCCAACAAGTGTGGGCTCAGTGGGCTGTAGACGGGGTCTAGGATGACCTCAGCTGGGAGAATGGGGCTCGCTTCCACATGGCCGTGCACCCCGCGGCAGGCCAGCCCAGATCCAGCAGGACCAGAACTAGAGTGAGGCAAGCGGGTGAGTCCCCAGGGCAGGGTTAGATTCCATTCTTGTTTTAAATGTGTTTTCTTCAGCATAGACTTATTATATTCATTTTGAGTCTTTCAAATATTCTCTACCGGAACTATTGAATTGTTTGACACCCCCTTAAATTTTGCCCCTGAAGCGAGTGCCTCACACCCCCTTCCCTACCCCCAGCCCTAAAACAGGAGCGCTGCCCAGTCACCACAAGGAGGAAGGCAGTTATGTCTGCCTGCTTAGGCCCAGACACTCAGCAGGGAAGGCAAAGCTCGAGGTGGTTCCTGAGAGGTCAGTAGGCAATGGGCCAGTGGGCAAGGCAGGGCTCAGCATACCAGGCAGAAGGAACAGCATGGGCCAAGACTCACAGATGGAACAGCTGAGCCATACGATGTGGTGTGAAAAGGCACTGAGAGGTTGATTTTGAAAAGAGAGGTGGAGGCCAATCACCCACGGCCTCCAGTGCCAGGCTGGCCAGCTCAGAGTCTTCCCGGTGGGTGGCTGGGAGGGATAAAGGCTTTGAAGTAAGGGGGAGATATCATTATCAGATTCAATTCATTTAACAAATTCAGTAAGCACTCTGTGCCAGGTGGTGTAAGCACATTACAGATGCTAGCTCCTTTAATCATTGCAGCAACCCTAGGAGGTAGGTCCATCTAGCAGATGAGGACACTGAGGCACAGGGGGGTAAGTGGCTTGCCCACGTTCCCATAGTTAATAGGGGCAGGTACAGGATTTAAACCCAGACAGCCAGTCTCCAGAGTCCCCATTCTGAACCACTAAGCTTTGCTGTTTCTCTGCCCCTTCATTTATAGCAGAGGTTGCTTTGGCCCAAGTATACGTGAACAGGAAGGCACAAATTGGGTCGGGGCAGGTGGGTAACATAGAAGAAGACTGTTGAAGAGTCTCATGTAGTTGTCCTGCACAGAGATGTGGGTGGCCTGAACTGGACAGGGACATCAGTTAGAGAACTTTAGGTGCAGAATCCATGATGGCTCAAGGGGGGAAGTCAGGCAGGGAAACAGCCTTAGGTGGATGGAGCTTGCAGACGGCTGGGCGGGGGCGGGGGAGATGTTTAAAGGAGGATGAGAAAAGCGGGCAGCAGAGTGCCTTGGATGGGAGAGCCCGCTTGGCAGGTGGCAGTGGAAAACAAGCGTATCATTGACGCTGCTTCCTTGTGACCGGTCACAGCATGGCCTTTGGGAGAAAGAGCACCCTCCACTCAAGCAGGCAGCAGGAGCTGCAGCACCCTGGGGCAGAGCCAGGGGTGTACAGGGCAAGGGACAGGCAGAGCATCCTGCAAAGCAAAGAGGAAAGAGATGGGTCATGATGCTTCATAGGAAGGTGCGGGGAGATGCGAGTGCTCGTTACTCCCACCCTCGGCCAGATGTGGACATGCTGGGCCATGCCAAGCAGCACCGCAGGCATGGGTGACAAAAAGCAGAGGGGCCCTTAAAGATTTTCTAGTCAAGACTGGTCACCAAGGATGCTTAGTGCAAATATGTAACTCTGCCCAGGGGCTTTTTTCTGGCTTTTTCCAGGAAACTCAATGCCCCAGAAATAGCCCTCAACCAATGATGGCCTGGGAGTTGGGGAATAGATACCCCAGCTTCCTCACCCCTCAGGTGAGATAACTCGGGGTGTATCCCCCAGAGTTTCTCAGCAGAATTGTGCCCCGGTGGCTCTGAGGGTGGCCCGTTTGAGAACACACGCTTTATTGACTTCCTCCCTTTCCCTGTCTTACCTGCCCAGTCCCCACAGGAAAGGCTTCCTGGAATTGCCCCTCATATGAACTACCTGCATTCAAACCTTGGCCTTAGGGTCTGCTTCCAGGGGTATCTAAGATGGGGTCACTGGGGCCCAGAGAAGGGAGAAATTAGCCCTTAGTCACACAGCTCCTTAGTGCAGAGCCACAGCCCGAACTCAGGTCTCCCGGCTCCAAATCCGTGAAGGCAGGGATGAAAAGCACAACGTGAGTGATCACCAGGGCCTGGCTTCAAACGCCGGTGTGGGTTTTACGGTTGATCCTTGAACAACACAGGTTTCAGCTGCGCGGGTCCACTTATACACGAATTTTTTCCAAGAAGTACTGTAAATGTACTTTTTTCTTTATGATTTTCTTAATAACATTTTATTTTCTCTAGCTTACTTTATTGTAAGAATACAGTATATAATGCATACAACATACAAAGTATGTGTTCATCAACTTTTTATATTATCAGTAAGACTTCTGGTCAACAGTGGGTTGTTTGTTAGTAGTTTGGAGGGAGTCAAAAGCCACCCGCAGATTTTCCCCATGCCCCTATGTCATGCAAGGGTCACCTATATTATTATTATTCTCCATCTTCCGCCCTCCCTATATGAAAATTAAATAACTTTCCCTATTGTTATGAAATACCGTAATTCCCCGTGGGAAGAGTAAACTGCCTCGCCCTGTTGAAAGAAGGCTTGGCCATGTGACTTCCTCTGGCCAATGAAATGTGAGCATAAGCGATACCTGCCAGTTCTGAGCAGAAGGCTTAACAGCCACAGCTGCTTTTACCAGTTTTCTAGCTTTGCTTTTCTTCGGCCACGTCTGCCACAATAATAGCACGTCCCAAATAAGGGTGCCCTTGCAGCCTGGATGCTGGAATCAAGACGGATGGAGTAGGGCAGCTGAGCCGTGAGTGGCCTAAGGTAAGAGTGAAAAAAAAACCTGAATTATTTTAAACCACTGAGATCTCAGGCTTGTTTGTTACCACAACATAACAAAAGGTAACTAATACACTCACCGCATATTGGCTATACTACCTAAAGCTAGGAACTAAGCCTCTGCGAACTTTGGTTTCTCTCTCTATAAAAATAGGCTAATAACAATAGTATCCACTTAATGGGACTTTTATGGGAACTACCTCAGCTAATGCGTGAGAAGACTTAGTACGTGTCTGGCTCAGAGTAAGCACCCAATAAATGTTAGCTTTATTACTACTATGTTTTTCTCTACCCCACAAAGAGACTTCCTCCAAGAGAGAGTTCTCCAGAGAAAACGCATTGTTCCCGCAGGGCTCACCCCAGCTTGTTTGCTAAAGGTACTTACTCTCCCTCCTAATGGCCCCACCTCAGTGCCGAGGGAGGTGCCAAGTGAGGTGCCCAGGTCCCAGCAGGCCTGCATGCGGGAAACCCATAGCAGTTAATGAGTCCCCACAGAGAGGTCCAGATGAGCCCTGGTTTAATGCCCCGAAATGGCAGGGAGTCATTTATCCATGAGCTATGGCCTCTCCCTGGTGCCTGTGCATTACGAGTTATTTATGAGGCAATTTGCACAGTTTCACACTGGCTGGCCATTATGCTGCTGTCTGCTAACCACTGCTGAACCCAGAGACAAAACGGCCCTCCCCCACCCTCGGCTTCACCAGCGACAATGAGCTGGTGATGCTCCCCTGGTGCAACACGCTTGCTCTTTGGGAAAGAGAGCAGGGCCCACGGCTGGAGACAGAACCCCATCTCCAGCCCAGCCACTCGGAATGCACCTGGTGACGAAAGGCTAGACCCTAGCACTAACTGCTGGGAAAGTCACTGGTTGGAAGAGAGCTGATTTTATCGCGCACTGCGGCAGGAGGGTGGGCAGGCTGCCGTGACAGACGCCGCCTTTGACTACGGGGATAGGGAAACGGTATAATCTTGTGATGTATTTTGCACATGGCTTGGCACAAAGAAAAATCTCAGTAAAAGTTACCCATGGTTATCGTGGTTCTGACCTGCATCCCAGCTGGTTCCCATCATCTTGGACATCCTGCTCTAGTACACTGGGCAGTTTGCTACTCTCACTAGTTCAGCTACCTGGGCATCGGCAACTGTACAGATTCTTCTACAAACCAGCTAGGAGCTGAAAGACAGCTCCGCAGTTCGCACCAGCCCCAGGCGACATGGCGTAAACAGTGCTGTCGGCTGCTGGCAGACTGCTTTCTCTGAAGTTCAGCTTAGCTTCCTGGAAGTTCCTGAGCAGCTTCTGTGCCCCGATCACTACTGCAAAGTCTGTCCCTGACTGCCACGGTGGCTCCACGCCACACAGAAGGTCCTGGAGACCAGGTGGCCTTCTGCAGCGGGACTGCTCCCCCTGTCAGCAGAAGAGTGTTTGTTGTCAGCTCTCCACTTTTAGGTGGAAAAAAGAATATATTTGAGTTGAATGTATGGCCTGACCGCAGTGCCCTTTCTCCCATGGCTGCTTCCTGTCCGCCATTCTCAAAACACCCCCCTTTCTGCAAGGACTGGGCCCTAAGGCTTTATTTATTAATTACTTTATTCTATATCACATGGCCCCTAGATGCAACCTTGGGTCACTTTTTCTTGTTCCTTCCCCCCCCCCATGTCATCTTCTATGTCTGAATGTTCCCACATTCTGTCTCAGCGGGAAAAGTATACTAGTTATTAGTGAAAATAGCTAAAACATATTGAATGTCTGCCCGGTGCCAGGCAGCCTGAGAGTGTCCTGCGTACCTTCTCTCTTTAATCCCCACAGTCACCTGGGAAGTTCTGTACTGTTGTATTTCTTCTCCAACAGCTAAGACGAGAGAGGTTCAGTGCCTTGCCCGAGGTCACCAAGCAAATAGGGAGGAGAACCTGAGGTCTGCGCCCAAGAAGTGTGATTTCAGAGCCAGAGCCGGTGGCGGATGAGTAGGGCCCCCTCCCCAACCTCCACCCCGTCTCCTGGTGCCTCCCATTTCCGGGTGCACAGACAGGCTTCCGTCCTTGCGGTCTGCCCACAGAGCAGACTGAAAGTGCTGGGCCCTGCGAGCGCTGCCGGGATGCGTGCATCCACACCCCAGCTCC
>PVJI01013395.1:0-47935 GCA_004026765.1 Micronycteris hirsuta
AAAAGCAATGTTATAAATGATAATTTGGCATTAGACCAGATCATTGTTTCTAAGAATAAAAAATGCAGATACTATATAATAATGGTGATAAAAGCTTGAGATTTGAGATCAGAGAGAAAGTAGATTTGATTTAAAAGAGGGTTCTTTTTTTGTCCTATTTTTAGGGGCCTGGCCAATATTGGAAAACTTTAACAGGAAAATAAAACTTTGTATATACCTACCTTCATTTTAGTCCTTCCTTTTAACTGCTTACTTTTTAAATCTTTACTCAAGCATATATTTTTATTTATTTGAGAGAGAGAGAGAGAGAAAGAGAGATGTGAGAGAGAAACATCAATCAGCTGCCTCCTGCCACCACCCCGATGACCAGGGATCAGACCCACAACCTATGTTTGTGTTCTGATCAGGAATAGAACCCGCAACCTTTTGGTGCAGGAGATGATGCTCCAACAAACTGAGCCACCTGGCCAGGGTTAACTGCTTCTTAATATCTGTTTTCACAAATACTTAGCATCCCCAGCCACATAATTTCTAAATGACTTAAAGGTAACCTATTCTCTGTACATAGAATGTTTTCTACTATGATCTAGAAGACAGTCAAGCATACCAATTCTAACCAAGTTATAATTGATATTTATAGTTTTGCAGTGGTTAAATATGAAAAGTATGCCCCTTTGCTCAGATTATCTATTAGCTCGAATCTGTGATATATGACTTACTAGTTGGGTGATATTAAGCCAGTTTCTTTCCATACCTGAATTTCTCCATCTGTAAATACAAAATGATATTAGTAGTATCTACATCATAAAGCTTTATTTCATTGGAAGTAAAAAATTATATACTATGTCACTGCATTTAGAACTGTGCTTAAAATAGAGTAAATATCAATGAATATGAACTTTTACTCTAAATACAAATCTTTAATTTGTGAAATCCCGTTGTATCCAAGTATAGTGGAATGAAAGTACGCGAATGGCTAGAAGAAATTTTTAATCAACAGATAACAAACTTGGATTATCTTTGCCTGGGAGTAGCTTCTCTAAGCTTTCCATAGGCTCTTTGCTTTCTTGCCTCTCCTTAAAGCTTCATTTTGTTTAACAGTAGGTCTTGTATGAGTTTTTTATTCTTGCTATACTAGATTACCACAAATTTTGTGACTTAAAACAACATATTTACAGTCTGGGTAATTCTGGTGGTTAGAAGTCAAAAACTAGGTGCACCTTCATTGGCTCATGACAAGTCTTCCAACAATGGCAGCACTCCGGCATCAGCGTCAGCATCCCTGTCCTTGTTCTGACTTGGGCCTTCTAGCCTCCTCTTATGAGGACCCTTGTGATGACACCAGGCCTGCTGGGATAATGCAGGATAATCTCCTGATAACCAGATCTTTAAATCAATCATATCTGCAAAGTCCTTTATGCCATTTAAGGTAGCATATTCACAGATTCAGGACATCAGTACGTAGGATTTTGGTGTACTCATTTCTCTCTTTACCACAGTTCCATTAAAACAGATGAGGAGGAAAAAAAATGACTGAAACCTTCCATGAATATATTTTGTATGTGCAACAGATTTACTAATATCCCTTAAACACGTACCCTGCTAAGTTCTTATGTTGTTCCCACGATAACCTTTAGAGTGCATAATACTGCTCTCTTTCCTGTAGATGAAGAATCAGAATTGAACGGGCTTAAATAATTTAATGCCAGAAACTTGTCAGTGGGGAAACATACGCAATCTACCAGTTGTATTTGTCTGTCTGTCTGCTTTTTTACTCCAAAGCCCTTGCTTTCTTAACGACAGTAATTAACCTTAAATAATTTTTTGAACATACCCTAGGAATCATAGTTCTTAACTGCAAACTGCTCTGGTTTATCTGTCTATCCTGGTTGTGATTATTCAGTAAAATAGGGTAACACAGAAGAATCATTCAAAAACTAACTTTGGCGTGACTGACACCGTAAACTCTATCACCAGTAGTGGAGTGACCTGGAATAAATGACGCACACATCCTTTTTGATCCTCCTGCTTCGGTATATGTGAATGATTAAACTTTTTCTCATTAAGCATTTGTTGAATTAGTATGTTCCATCTGCCTCATAGAATGTGACCTAATATAGTTCTAAGTCGTATAAAATGTTTAAATGACAAGTCTTGTAGTCGGTGTACAATATCTCCATTTCCCATTAAAATGCCCTAAGGAGTGTATTATTACATAAATCTGGGTACTTAGAACTGATTGTTCAACTATATATCTATGAAGAATGGAAAGTTTGAATGATGAATTATAAGTCTTTAAGGAATCATGTGAAAATAAAAAGCAAACGTGTTTTAGTGAAATTGAAAAGTGTAGAAGAAGAAATAGGGAGTTGGGAAAGATATGAATGAAAGATGAAGAAAGTCCCCAAGAGAAAGGTCTTTCTAATATACTGTAATGTTGATAAAAGTAATCAGAAACAGATAGGGGGTTTATAACAGAGAGTCTGGATAATATTTCGGAGACAGGGAAAAAGGCTCAGAAATGTAGTTTGAATTTTTGCCTTATATCTGTTATATTGATTGATTTTCTGAAGGAGACAGGTACTTTGTGTTTTTAGAATTATTTTCACATTTACACTATTCCTGAAGTAGTCGTAGTAACATTTTCATATAAAAAGCATATGCTACTAAATCACATTAACTGTAAATTATTCATACATGAGAACATGTTCTTGTTCAAGTCAGCTGTCTGCCTGAGCCTTTTAGACTTTGTGAATTTCATTATCAGAATGCAACAGTCTATCTTTTGGAGGAATGAACAGGGAAAAAAAGACTTTTTTTTTTACAACCTTCAAGTGAAATGTGTTGTTTTTCATAAGAAAGGTGTGTTTAAACATACTATTCCTGACCTAGTTGCTCAGGAGTTAGCATCAACAGCAGGCATCTGGGGGCAGGATGAGAAAAGTTGAAGTCTTTCTTCTCTCAGGAAGAGCCCTGGGCTGGGAGCTGAAGATGGAGAAGCTTTGTGTTTTTGGCTGCCGCTGTCTGGAGTCTGGCCTGAGCTTAGCTGTGCTGGGAGAGAGGAGGGAGGGAGGGACAGGTTTGGGTCAAATACTAGATTCTTGCCTTTCTTACATTTTCATAGACTTTCTTGACTAGATGTTTCTTCATCTTCTGTATACCCTTAGGACCATTTCCAGAGGCATTAAATGGTCTTCTTCTTCTTCTTTTTTAAAATAATTTTAACCAGTTCCACGGGGGAGCATGTCAGCAGAGCTCCTTACACTGCCATACTGGAAGTTGGTTACTCCTGCGTAGAGTTTTGATTGTGTTCTTTTTACTTTTAATTGCAGAAATAGCACTAATTCCTTATAAAACATGTCAACAATATAGATCTTTATAAAGTAATAAAAGTAATCTCTCTTTCAGACAAATCCATGCCTTAGGATAAACCACTGCTAAATTAAAATTAATAATTAAGCTTAAAATTACATGAAATGAACTCTATGAAAACAGATACCCTTTGTGAATGATTTGTGATACAGTGGTTTTGACCTTTCTCACCACAGCCCCGAATCGTGCAGCTGTCTAACCTGGGCCCCAAGCTGTGCACAAGACTGCACCTGAGCTGCCTGTCTCTAGCTCTGACCGACTTCCATAAGTTTTAATTATCCAGTGATCAGTCATTAGAACCCATCTTACCTGAACCACCAGCAGTCTTTGATTTGGTTGAACACTTTCTTTCCTGAAAATATTGTTTACTTTCCTTCTGACCCCCAAAAGACTTGATTTTCTTCTGTTTTTATATCTGTTGCTTCTTACTCAACTTTATTGACTGCTACTTATTTCTCTGTAAATTTTAGCATTTCAAGAGCTAGACCACTGATGGCTATACATGCTATCTATACACTGATGTTTCCCGAATGTGCATTGACACTTGTGTTCCTAAACTTCAAGTACATGTATCCAAATTACCCAGGTAATTGCCCACAGGCTTCTCATACTTCACATATTCAAAATTGAGTTTCTGATGCCATGCTTCCTTTAACCTGCTTTTCTAACATCTCAGCAAATGGCAAGACCATTCTTGCAGTTGCTCAGGCCAAGGACTTGTATTACTCTGTTATATTTTGTATTCAATTATTTAGCAAATCCTGTTGCCTCATCTTCAAAATTATATCCAGATTGGTGACTACATCTTATTGCTGCTGTTGTCATCATTTTGGTGCAGGATACCATTGTTTCTCTTATTATACAGACTCTTATTTAATTAGACTCCATAGAGTAAACAGGGGGCTTACTCAAATATGCTGTGATAATTAAGCAGTTACAAATGTATGCATGTCAAGGAAACCAGAACTGGAGCAAGTGACAATGGAAATTTTCATTCCAGAGCCTGGAAGAATCATATTATGGACTGAATATTTTAATATTGTCATCTCCTCCAAAGATATTGAATTTTATATGTGGTACCCTGAGTATGACAGTATTTAGAAATAGGTTCTTTGGAAATGAATAGGTTAAGATGAGGTCATCAGGGTGGACTCTACTCCAGTATGACTGGTATCTTTATAAAAAGGTCAAGTTGGACACATTGTTGACATATATGGAAGGAAGACAATGTGAAGACACAGGGATAACACCACCTGTAAATCAAGGATACTTAAGGGAAATAAAAGTTGAGAGAGAAGCATGGAACTGATTTTTCTTCACAGCCCTTGGAGGGAACTAACCCTGCTGACACCTTGATTTTAGGCTTCTGGCCTCAGAACTGTGAGACAATAAATTCTGTAATTGTGGTACTCTGTTACAGCAACTCTAGGAAACTTATACAAGTGGGAAGAATGGGAAAAAAAATATTTTAGAGAGTTGAGTAAATTTGGCTGCTTGGAAAGGATCAGTGACTTTTCACTGAATAAGTCAAGGGCAGGCCGAAGTAAGTTTACAATTGCGAGTGACATTCTTTTGAGTTAATAAAGATATTGTAATAATCATAACCTGCATGTCCTTTTCCATACAAACAACTGTGAATCTACCTTTGCCCACTCCTTTCTAAAAAGCCATAGGCAAACTCATGGGGTAAAGGCAAGGAAATAACCTGACTTCATTCTTCTTCCTCTCGCTGATCTCCTACCAGGTTCTCTTAGGACCTCTGACGATGTAGTACACACAGGTCAACTTCCTAGGGCAGAGAAAAAGGTGAAGAGGGTGGAGCGAACATCTGGAGGACAAAGGGAAGGAATCTGGGACACCTTCTGACCATCTCTCTTTTATCTTTTATTTCCCTCTAACTACTTACTCTCAACACAGCAGCTGGAGCACTACTCCCCTGTTATGGATTCTGAACACAGAATCCATAACATTCAAATACATGCACAAGTCCTATGTCTGTTATCTTTCTGCTGAGCCCACAATATGCCTTGACAATAGGCAATGTGACTTCAAAAGAATTTTATATATTCTTTTCAGTTTGGGAGACATTTTGTCTTTGATCTTTAGTTCCCTTCACCCTATTCAGTGTACTAAACTGTGTTTCTTAAACTTGAGAAAAGATGACAGACAATATTTATCATTTTGTTCAAAACTGTTTTGAAAAATTTCATCAGGGAAAACATTTTTTTTAAGCACACATTTCTTTTGGAAGGAGAAAAAGTAAACAGTCTGTATGGCCAAATTTCACTGTCAAATTCATGTATAACCATAAAGAAAAATAATGTTATTTTTTATTGCTATTCTCATTGTAGATCTGATACAATAGATTCTAGGTAATTATGTTGTTACTAACAGCCTACAGGAGATGATGATTTGAATCAAAAACCACAAAGGAAACAGAGTCTATAGCTTTTAAGTAAATATTTTTATAGCTTAAAGTTTGCAAAGATTTAAAATTTTCAATGGAATCCATAAAATCTTATAGGTAATGTGATAATCATACAGGAAAAATATCAGCTCTTTTTTGGACAAAAATGGTTCTTTCTAACAATACAACAAGGTTAGTCGGACATGGATTGCTCAGGTTCTTAGATTAAGCTAACCTACTTAGATAACATAGTAGTGTTCATAACAATGTTTTATGCGACATATCTTTTTCTAAAGGTGGAAGTTTTTTAATTTAAAGTGTTTTTGTTTATCTTCCTTCCCTGACACTAGCTTCCCTCAAGACCCTCTGAGTTGTTTCTCTCCACACATCCTGTAAAACTTTTCTATCTGTCCTTCTGGATACTCATAAATTTCAAGTATGTGTTTTTCATATTTCCTGTGCACAGTACCCCAGTGTTTTTTTTTTAATTGGAATTAAACATTTTTCTCAATTCATCCACAAACTTAATAGCAATCGACTTACAATGAAATAAACATGCTTGTCCCTCAACACCTTTGGCAGGTGTGTTTGGTTCAGAAAGTACAGGGTGGGTGCTAAAAATGCTATTTAAATTGAAGTGTGAGATAGAATTCGGTTCTATGGTCTCCAAGGCATAGATAGAAGCACAATCACATATTGAAAACCGTTTCTAGGGCTCTGACCTTGACTGTCTCTTCAAAAAATGAAACAACTAATTTAAAAATGAAATGCAAATGCCATTTGTGATTTTTGTGCCATATATAGATGCATCTTTCCAAAAAGTATGATTTAACTGAACTCAACATTTTATAATGAAAATTCTTACATCAGTAGAAATGTAGGCATAGGTTTTGAATACACCAAGTTCTTTTAACATGAATTGTTAGAATATATAGATCATAAGTATAACATCGGAAAAAACAAAGATAGCTCCATTTCTTAAAATGAAACACAATAAAATAAAAAAAAAGCTAAACCAACATAAAAGAATCCTGCTGAAAAGGCAATAGATCCAACTAAACTCATTTTAAAGTAGCTTTAAGAAGAAGGATCACAGAAGATATTACTCTACATATTTGCCATTTATCCCTTAGCTTCAAGGGCAGTGCTTGCTGCTTCCTCTTGGCTTAACTGAGGTCATATGTATGAAGAAATGGAAGTGATTGCTTATTGCAGAGCTGAGAGCAGCTTAAGTCCTAAAGGCACACATTTACCAAGTTCAGAGCAGGTTCAATTGTCAGTTGGCATGCACTTGATGAAGAAGCTCAGTGAGGAAGCCAGCTGGCCTGCAGTCATATTAAATGCAAAATAAACAATTAATACTGGAATGTGTATATTCACATGTTCAAGAGAGAATTTTAATCCTGTGAAATCCCTACTGCGCTGCTCTCAAGCAATATCTGGGGTGACAGGTGCTATAAGTAAGCCCCTTGACTAACAGCAAGGATTATAACAAGAGAGTGAACAGAACAAGCTTGAAAAGAACAACAGAAGGCAAGAAAAGGGTGGATGGTGGCCGAGGAAAACTGAGGGAAATCCCTCTGAAAAGTGACACTTTCACGATGTTCTCACTATTGAGAAAGCATAGAGAATATTATGATATAGTTAACAATTCTATTGCCAGGACATTATGAGAGAGATGACATATTCACTATTGGAATATACATTTTTCAATATGGATATATTAAGCCTTCTTCTTTGCAGCATTAAAAGAATAAAAGTGAAATATGCTGATAGATCACCACCTGTAGGATATTTATGTTTGAAATTTCTAAAATAAAGTTAGACATAGCATTTTAGACAATTTATAATGAAGCCTATTCTTTTTCTGTCTAAAATCATGCCCAAAGGATGCCAAAACATACAGCAAACTATATACGAATAAGTTACACTGGTTCTCTATATTTCTTCCCTGTCACTAATATACACACCACTAACGGTGGTCAATGTAGCACAGAGGTTTTAACAAAGCAAAGCAAAGCAACACAAAACACTCAGTTATTGAGTATTAAACCTCTCCAAGCCACAGGGTTCTCATCTGAAATTTGGAATAATAAACCAGCTTTATAAAGATCCTAAGAGGCTTAAAGAAGGAAATAGATACAAAGTTAAAGTGTTTGGTGCAGTCATTTGCACATTCCAAGTTATCACTGTTAGTATGTGAGAGCGTATTGAATTTTAAGTTTTAACTTAGATGTCAAATAATAACAGATAAAAGATACGAAATGGGAGCATCAAATTGAAATGTGTATTTTCTAAGGATATAAAGGAATACTCCCTTGGACAGTTCTAAAATTCACAAGGAGAAGATAAAAAGGCCAAAGAAGGGATATTCATGAAGCATTTTTCTTTGAATATAGTTGTTGAAGTGCTTTAAGTCTCCTCATTCCTCCTTATGGAATAGGTAGAGGTGCTCTCTTCTAATTTCAGTCCTGCTTGCACTTGTTTCATGAAAGCAACTCTGTAAGCGTGGTGTGTGCCTCAGGAAATGGGGAGTGCAGGGGTTAGTTTGTCTGAGACATGTATGATGCAGCCTGAAAGCACAGCATAGAGAGAGCGCTGGCTGCTTCAGGAAGCACGTGACCATCCTGCTAATGATGGATAAAACTGCAACATCTCCTTATATGGGAAACCATATGGTATTTGTCTCTCTCTAGAAACAAAACCAACAGGCAAAACAAAAGCAGACTCATAGAAATGGAGACCAAAGGGATGGTTACCAGAAGGGAGTGGGTGGGGGAATGGGTGAAAAAGGAGAAGGGGAACATAGACAACAATATTGGGTAAGTTTATGTGATGACAGATGACTGATCACCAGAATTAGTGAGGTCATCACCTTGTAAGGTATAAGAATGTTGACGCACTAATTGTTTACTTGAAACTAATATAACTGATAGTAGATTGTATACCAAGTATACTTAAATAAAAATACATTTTTAAAGAATTTAAAAAGTACAACATCTCCAGGGACCAATTGCCTCCAGGGCAATGCCCGGTAGGAACATAGGTATGCATTAGAAGAGATTCCGTCCAAATGGCCTCTGATGGAGTGTGTGAGGTGCCCTAAAGGGAGCATCTGTGGAGGGTAGACCTAGAAGAAACCTGAAGCTGATGTGGATTCAAGAGCAGCCACTCAAAGTAAAAGAGTCAGGGTAAGAGGAATCTATCAAGGGAATTCTTTACATATCTACTAAAAAGCTTCCAAGAGAAAAAATTCAGACTTAAATATTAGCTATTCCCAAAGGTTATAGAATCCTGATATGATAATAGTCAAGTGAGAATTTGACATATTTCTTTCCCTATTCCCTTTGCTGCAGCTCCAAGGAGTCAGAATCCATGTGTATCAGAATGGGTTGTATGATATTGTAGTAACAAACAAATTCTAAATGTCACTGGCTTAACATGAAAACTTTAATTTCTCATCCATGTTGCCCATGCCCTTTGTAGTTGGTGGGAAGTCACTGTCTACGGTAGTAACTTGAGTGCCCAGGTTAATGGACCTGCACCTTCACAAACATTATAGATCACACCCAGACTCAGGAAGATCTCGCATCAGCTGCTAAATTCTACACCTTCACTCACAGTTCGTCCAGAATTAAATATGATGACCACCTTGATCTCAGGAAGAACAGTTCTACCTCATGTATTGAAGATTGAACATGATAAAAATTTGATCAACATTACTAAAAACTGCCATAATCTGCCTTTTTAGCTAAAAGTAAAAAAATATGTACTCTCTGTCAAAATATACTGCCCCACTCTCAACAGATTCAACTCCAAAATCTCATTCATGGACATTGAACTCCAAGTCTAGGGTTTGGGGGTGATGACTAGTAGTCTCTTCATTAGTTCCGATGTGTTCCCTCTTGACTTGGAGGCCAATGAACCAAAAAGACATGTTATCTCCTATTCACAAAACCAAAATACAGCAGTGCAACAGAGATAGAATAACCACAATAAATGATCTCATATGGAAAAGTTATGGTCTATGGCAAGTTAAAAAAAAAGATACTTTAAAAGCTCCCTGTATTGATTATGGGGAATGGATTAGGTCCTAATTTTATTTCCTGCCCCTCTTCTGTTGGGCGGAAAAGTACTTCTGTTGTTCACTGTGGCCCCTTGGTCCTCTCTCTGTCTCTTTTCCAGTATCCTTTGACAATGTCTGATATGACCATTGGAAAATGCGTTCTTTGGGTTAAGTAGATTTCTTAAGCATACTTCTTACATATGGTGAGGGGAAGAAATGTTATTTTAAGTTTTGAACATTCACAGTTTCTTTTAGACCAAGCAAACGGTTCTTTCTGCAGTAATACTCTAAATGACTTTGGAAACTTGTTGAGGAGAATATAATCCATTTGATTCAAATTATTTCCATGTGGCAGCAGGCAAGTTTTTCATTCTATTCTAGATATACCTCTTAGATTTGCTATATTTCTTTTTTTCTTCCACCCATAAGTCATAAGTCTTTCTTTGGAATTAATTGCAGATATTTGAGTTTTTTATACATCTGTGGGGAAGTCATATCGTTGGCCTCTTATCCCTGATACCTGTTGTCTAACTCAAAGTAATTTGTACTACAGTTTTAATTGTTTGCTCTAAGACTAGTCCAATTCATTGGGAGGTTTTAGTAATGCACATGTGAACATTGCTTCTTGATTTCATCCTTGTTACAATGCTAAATTCAGATCAACATTTGTTACTCAAAGGCTTTCTTAGTTTACTTTTTTATCAGAAGGTGATAAAAGCAGTTTCATCTTTCAACCCTGGAAGTTTTCAAATGTCAGGGCTTTTCATTTGTTTTCAATCCTGATGAAAAACCAGCTAAGTTTTTTCCAGACAAATATCTTCCTTATAGTGACTCACCAAACCCAGCCATCAGCAACTATTGGCTTGGTCAGAAAATTCATTTTTTTTCCTGTAAGATGACTCTAGTAGCAATTAGTTTCCTTTACTTCATTTGAAAATAATTTGTTAAATTTTATTGTGATAGCTGTCATATCAGTGTGCATTTTTAAAAGCTTATGAATCGGTGAATATTTGTGTAGCCATTTTCATATTGAAGATGGAAGAAAATATGAAACATTTTCAGGATGCTTTATTATTTCAAGAAAGGTAAAAGCACAACCAAAATAAAGAAAAATTGTGCAGTGTATGGATAAGGTGCTGTGACTGATCAAACATGTCAACAGTGGTTTGTGAAGTTCATGCTGGAGATTTCTCACTGGATGATGTTCCATGGTCGAGTAGACCAGTTGAGTTGATAACAATCGTATTGAGACATGAATTGAGAACACTCAACATTACACCATGGGGGAGATAGCTGACATACTCAAAATATCCAAATCAATAGTTATTGGTGAAAATTAAAAATATGTCTTTTATTTTATGGAGAAAACCATATGGACTTTTTGGCCAACCCAATAATACATACAACCCAATAATACAACAAATTTTCATTTTTTCTACCTCTTCCCTTCATGCTACAGATTCATTAAGTAAATCTTTTTTTAGTTATCAGGAACCCAGCTGCTATTTTCTCTGAGTTGATGACCACCTAGCCTCCAAACCAGTGCTACCTATTTGAGCCATTGGACCATTCCATTTCCAGTCAGAAGAGGTTAGGTTACTGTATATAACAATTAACTCTAAAATCCAGTGGTTTAGAAGACAGTTTACTTCTTGTTCCCATTAAATTCTTCTTACTAGTTATTAGGCTGAGAATCTGGTAAAGGAGCGTCTGCTCAGAAGAGACCATCAGTGTCTTAAAGGTAGCCCTCTGTTATATCCAAAAGACAGAGAGACTTTGGAGGGTTTGTATCAACCATTAAATATTCTTTTATGTAAATTCACTTGCAGTTTACTGGCCAGAACTATAGACACAGTTCTACGAAGTAAGAAAGGGGCCAAGGAATAGAGTGCTCTCATGTGAAATTTGGTGGAAAACTAGAAATATTGGAAAACGGCATCAATGGCTGAGGCAACAAGATTATTAGCAGACTTGGGGAAAAGAGATACCAGCCTTACAAGCAACAAGCAGCCTGCTGGAAGTTGGACTTGGCTGCTGGTGGAAAAATTATTTAACTATAAATCATGCTCACAGTGTCGATTGCTGCATTACATTGGACATGCTAAGTATCTATTGTGATTGTGTTTTATGAGTCTAGGTCACATAAGACTATTATTTAATAGAATAAAATGTAAAATTTTCATTCAGTGGCTCCACTGGATAAATATTAAAGTAACAATGGGGGGTGAACAAATTTGCATTTTGATTACAATACTTGTATCTGTTCAACATATTTGTTGATCTTGTCAAGGCCACCACAGCCATTATCATGAGCTGCATTATGTTTATGAAATTTTTAGATTGATAAATATATTGAGTTAATCTTCCCTACCTGTCATCAGTCAATAATCCATAGACACTATTTTGAAGATGACATGATTTAATATACAGAAAATTCTAACTATTCAACAACAAAAAAATTAGATTTAATTAATGAATTTAAGTTGCAGGATACAGAATTAACATAAAAATCAGTAACATTTCTATATGCTAATAACCATTTTTTTGGAAAAAGAAATAAAAATTGATCCCATTTATAATAGCATCAAAATAACAAAATGCTTATGAATAAATTTAACTAAGGGGTTTAAGATCTATACTTGGAAAATTACAGGACACTGATGAAAGGTATTGAAGAAGACACAAAAAATGGAAAGGTATCTCATGTTCATGAACTGGGCAAATTAGTACTGTTAAAATGTCAGTACTGTTAAAAGCCATTTATGGATTTAATGCAATCTCTATCAAGATTCCAATGGCATTTTTCTACAGAAGTAGAAAAAACTGTTCTAAAATATATATGGAACCACAAAAGACCCTAAATAGCCAAAGAAATCCTCAGAAAGAAAAGCAAAACAGGAGGAATCACATGTCCTGCTTCCAAGCCCCACTGCAAAGCGATAGTAATCGAAACAATATGGTATTGGCAAAGACAAAAATGGACAAATAGACCAATGGAACAGAATTGAGAACTTAGAAATTAACTCAAGCATAGTCAACTAATATTTGGCAAGGGAGCCAAGAATACTCCATGGAGAAAAGACAGTCTCTTTAATAAACGGTGCTGGGAGTGCTGGATATTCACATGTAAAGAATGAAACTGGACTGCTATCTTTCACTGTTCACAAAAATTAACTTGAAATGCATTACAGACTTAAATGTATGTCAATTCTCTATAAAATTTGAAAAATATAATTCATAGACAATAAGGAAACATTTCCTCCAGAAGCAGTCTTTGTATTTATATTGCAAAACTCCTGCCTGTCTGTTTGAAAGTACCATAAAACAATTTATTTTTAAAATTTCTCCCCCAAACACTATATCTTAGGATTTTTTGGTTGCAGGAATACCAGGTGACTCTGGTACATTAGAACTAAAATGAATTTACTGAGTAAACATGAGGTAGTTCATGGAGTTTAAGGGAGGGCTCAAACTAGGAAAAGGAAGCTTCCGAGTGTCAGGGACATTGATTGTACGCAATTCCTGCATTGTTAGGATGAATGAACAAATTCCAATGATTATTTTTTTGCCCTTGTAATTCCCCTCATGATTCAACTTCTGGGAAGGTTGATTGGCTAAACTTAGTTTGCTTACTTACCCACTGTTATTGTATCTCAGAAATGAAAAGAATAATCAAGTTTTGATTGAATAAGACTCCAGTGTTTTTGTGTGTTTGTTTTTTTCTTCTCCTGGCGGCAGAGCATAGCACTGTATTTTATCATTCATTCAGATTATTCAGAATGGGAGACATATTTCTCTTCCCCAAAATACAGTGTAGACATAAGAAGTGTTCAAAATGGCAGAGTGTTTTTATGAGTTTATTTGAGCCTAACTAACAACAATTGCTAAGAAGAAAAATCTCAATGGGTTGAGAGCATGCTCCCTTGAATGACAGTATTGCTGTTTATTTTATATATTACAATCAAAGGAGGAGACATAAGGAGTGGTACATGATATCCATTGGTGGTGGATTAGGGAGGTGGGAGAAAGCAAAGTGAGGACATATCTGATACTGGATAAAGATTAAAACAGAGAGACAAACACTTTTTACATTGGTGGATACAGGATAGTTAATGAACATTTATAGCACCTACAGATGGTATTTGGGAAACAAGATAAAAACAAGGGGTTCTGTGGTTTCACATTCTGGAGCTGTGGATGAACATTGAGGGGTCCAGAAAAAGGAAATTACTCTGACATTGCAAGGGTTTGTTATCTTTACCCTTGGTGTAAAGACAATAGATAGTTTTACTTAAGGTAAAGATTAACCTTTGTTAAGAAAGCTGTAGGCTTATGATGTGACTACCTGGCATGATTCGCTTTTGGTTAGGAATTTTGTGTTTAGACCATCCTATGTGGTTCCTTTTGGTCTCTGGTTTTCTAGAGTCTACCATACAGGCCTCCCCTGAGCTTGTCAGCCTTAGTATATGGCCCATTTTTCGTCAACAATAGAGTGTCATTAAGAACTGTGATAGTGGTTGCTTGGTAAATAAAAAGCAAAACAAAAACTAAAATGCATTAACACATTCCCTTCTGTTATATGAAGGTGGATTATTTGAGGACCATAATTTTAATAAACATTTTTTATAATGATAAGAACAACTTTTTAAGAAAAATGTTTTGGGTCACTACCACTTTTCTAGGTAAATAATCTATAGGCAATAAAGGACAAAAAGGCATGCTTGTAAACCTAATAAAATTAGCTTATCCAATCCTTTCGATTTTTGGCTCCCTTCTTGTTATTACACTCTGCACTGAAAACTAAATGAGTGGCAGCTAAACGTTTCATGCTCAACAATGCCGTATCTTTGACAAAATTGTTTTTTCTTTCCACAGATTTAGTCATTCTCTACATGTTGGTAACCTGATATAATTCCTTCAATAAAAATGAACGGATTTATATGAGCCTTTTCCTCACACCGAGTATTAATCCTTGGTGGAGGCCAGGCCCAAGGTGGGTGGTGTGATGATAGTGGAGGGAGTGAATTATGACTGTGCTGATTTCTTGGAACCTTTTGCAGCATGTTAAAGGATTACACAAAGCCTTGTCATTACAAATAAGTTAGTATAAAACAAAGATGTAATATTCATTAGAGCTAGAATGCAAGTATTATAGCTAATATGGTAGTGTGGGGGGAAGCTCCAGAAAAGGAAAGGAAATTATGTTTTCTGTTTGCATGAAAGACAGCAGGAGTAAGTTACTTTGACATGCACTGTGTGTTTGTTCATGTTTTCTATGCATTTTCTATTTATATGCATAAAAATTAAACCTTTGACTGGATAGCAGTTGGCGGTGGTTCATTCTTATTCACCATTCTCCGTAACTGGATTGAATAATTACAGTTTGTCCTACCATCTGAGACTCTCCCTGACATTTGGCTGCCTCTGCCCTCCTGCTCATTTATGTTTCAGTTTGTACCTGCTCATTAACTGATATGTCCTAAAAATAACTTTGAAAGTCTCAGATCCTGAGCTGTTAGTAGTTAGCCTACATAGCTAAGGTTATAAAATCAGCATCTGGCTGGAGCTCAAAAAGCTGACTCTGTTCTCATTTTTAAAACAAAGATGAAAAACGTGTATCTCAAATAGCTTCTAATTAGTTCTAAAAATGATAAAACACTGAAGGCTATCATGAAAGATGTGTCTCATTGTATGGCAGTGTTTGTTACTTTATTCCAGGCTTTATTGTAGGCTTTAGAATTCAATTATGCATCTCTTTTAGACGTGTGGTGAAAACTAACTACATCTCGCCTTTCCCACAAAACCTTAAGCCAAAAGACAGCAATAGCACTCTGTTTTGTAGCTAAACATTTTCATGAAGAAGTTTTGCACTTTTTAGAAACAAACATATCTACTTTACATTGTTATAATTCTGGATATTTCAGGATTGCTGCTTATGCGTTAACATTTGCATTTCATCTCTGGGTGAAATATTCACAGGTTAGGCTAAAAGAATCCTTCACTTTCATAACAAAGGGGAATAATTCCATGTATGTAAAGATTCTATGAAATAATCCCTGTTTCTAGGATTCCACATGAGGAAACATGGGTAATTAGTTGGTCAGATGAGGAAAAATAATTTATTTTATATCATGTTGCAAATTAATTGATATTTAACGCAATTAATAAAATGAAGATAGATTTATTAGTATAATCAAACCTTTGGTGGGTGGGTGCGTAGGGGAAGAAGAAATTTGAAGATTCTGAGGTGTTAGAGTGTGAAATTAAAGTAAATGGGTATAATCATATTTAGGGTAAGTCTTTATTCATTTGGCACTTACAGTTTGAATTGTGCCGTTGTTCGTTTTAAAACCATTATGCTGTATTCTAAATCAAACTGAGAGCAAACACCTTAAGGTGCTTCTTTTTTTATACCTAGCACAAAACATCACACATAATGAACTAGATTTTAAAAAAAGTGTGTTTGTGATATTACATATAAAACCAGATTCTCTAAACTATTACCTTAAAAATGTAGAAACTCTTATAGTATTTTGTCCTTTTTTATCCTCCAAGAAGTGTTTATCTTTAAAAAAAAAAGCTGACACAAATGTACAATTGATTTTCTTTTTGAAGCTTAGAAAGAAATTCAGGAATTTTCTTCCAGATTCACAGTTGTCCCATAATGCATGATATCTCAAGCAGAGAACATAACTCATTTTTATTTATTATTATTTTAAAAATAAATCATTATAAATTAAAACATTACAGAACAAGATGCAGTGAAAAGTGAAATTTTGCATTTAGTAAATGCTCTGTCTCTCTCTACTGACTAGTGGTAATAGTCATAAATTACCACTAATGGGTCTTTTTGTTTTTCAGGAAGTTTCCATATATAAATATGCATATACGGTTGTACTTATTGTAGGGCAATAAAGTAAAAATCTAAATATATGAGGTCTGTCCAGAAGGTATACAGACATTTAATATGAAAAATAGAGACTTTTATTGAAGAAGATACAAGAAACATTGTACATAGGACAATGATACCTCAGCTCCCTTCAAAATAAGCACCTTCGGACCTCATGCAGTTCTCCTAATTACCATCAGCTGCCCCTTGTATTTCCCTGAATCTCATCAATGGTCTGAAATGTCTTCCCTTTCAAAGATGATTTTAGTTAGGGGAAAAGCCAGAAGTTGCAGGGCACCAAATCTGGGCTGTAAGGGGGCTGAGTCACCTGGTGATTTGATGTTTCTGCAGGAAACGTGATACATGAGCAGGCGTGTTGTGAGAAAGCTGCCAATCACCAGTTGCCCATAGGCGTGGCCTTCTGAATCATCCAACCAGTTTCCACAGAAGAATGTTCAAGATTAACACAAAATTTGATGCAGATTCATTGCTCTACTCACTCAGTTGTTTTGAATGTGACAGCCACACAGTACGCTTGATTATTCAACAACATGTACCATCCCCCACTGCTAGTACAGTGAAGTCATCGTTGTTCACACATGTGCATTCCAGTGTACTCTCCTTGACTGCCAGGTTACATCAATGCCATGCAAACTGTTCTCATTATATTAATGATGCTGGATTTTTTCCCTACATACCTCCTATATAGTAGGTATAAGGTATAATATAATATATGACAAAGGGATGTATATCTCCCTTAAAATAGTTTTCATTTGAACTTTTGTATTCAATACTATGATAGGAGATCTGTCCATTTCACTACGTATTAATATTTAACTGTTAAATTTCCTTTGTATGAATATATAATAATTTATTGTACCTAGTCCCTAGAGATGAATATTTATATTCATTCTGAATTTTAGGTATTATGCACAATGTTTCCAGATGCATTTTTGTATGTACATCTTTTCAGTAGACCATGATAGTAAATTTCTCTGATCAAATCTTAGAAATAAATATGTATGTATAAGAAGGGTTGAAGTTAAAATGCTGTTAAGTATTTTCTTGCTTTCCTGTGCAGAGGTTATCAGCTTATCCATCTATTTATTTATAACTTATTTTTGGGGTCAATTTAAGGAATTTATATTTTCCTTAAAAATCTGGTTATCCAGATTTTCAATCTAATGAATACATTTCAACCTATGTTTGTTTTATATTCCTTTATTTTCCAATGTACCTATTTTTCCATTTTTATTTTTAAATTAGCATATGTGTTTCTTTTGCATTCTCTCTTGTTTAGGTTAATTTGTATTTTTCCCCCTAAAAGTTCATGATTTTTGTTTTCTGACTTATTATTTTACTTTCTAATTTATTACTGTCTTTTTAAACAATCAAATTATCTGTGCTTTTAATTTATTTTTTTCTAGTGCTCCAGGTAAATGCTTAATTAATCACAGAAGGCCATACATATTTTCCAAAATGAATTTGATTTCCCATTTTTAATCTATTAGTACCCTACAGTGAAAGATGGCCAAATCAGTTTGTTTATACTTCTTCATTTTTTCCTAACTCAGTTCCTACCCCCTTGCTGCTTCTTTTAATTTTGTTATATTGCTAGGATTTTTACATCACTAAGATTTATAACATAAATCTTTTGTAAATATAATTACCACAATTCTTAACATGGTTAGATATACTTTTTTTGGTTGTTGTTATCCTCAACACTCATTACTATTTCATTCAACAGGGTTTATTTATTTCTTTTTTGATTAAATTGATTTAATCATCTAAAGTTTTTCTAAGAAACAGTTTGAAGGGACATTGTTGTTTTTTGTTTGCCTAGTGTACCGATTTTATTTGCTATAGCTAATAGCTTTTGGGTGTTCCTCCTGTGGAAGTTAACCTGACCTATTCTCAGTCTTTATGGTTTAGGTGACATTGACTCTAACCTTTAGCTCTAGGTATAACCCTCTTTGACCACAAAAGATAATCTCATCTTATCAGTCATAATAATTGATTCAATAAGGGGCATAAACCAAGACAGAATGAAATTCAGTCCTTTAATAATTACTGAAATCATGGGGAATGAGATGCTGCAGATATTTTGAATAATAAATCTATAGCCATCTGTGCCTCCAAGAGGAAGATTTTGCCCATCACTAAAGACACTATAGAAGAAGGCAAACGATCTAGATAGAGAAAGAAATAAAATCCTGGTATGATTATTTGAGCCCCTGGACCGAGTTTTGGTTCAGTCCACTAATACTATCCAGTAATATTAATGCAGGGCCAGCTGTAACTCACTTTTACCTTTTCTACTGTATCTTCCGCCTTGGATATTAATCACCAATTATTAATAGAACATGTAGTGATATCCCGTTCTCTCTTTATTGAGAATAAGAATTCTTTATGACTAATGGTGAACTCAGTATTTAAAGTCCTTTTTTCGATATGTGATGATTTATAATTAGGACACATTGTCACATCATTTTTTCTGGTTTAAACTTGATTGCCATCTGCCAGCTTTCCTCCATACTTCTGTGCTGACATACTGTATGTAGTACATAAAGAGTGTCCTCAAGCTTCCTTACTCAGGCCACCTACTCGCCACGATATCATGTGACACAGGTTGACATGTGCTTCTGCAGCCCTCCTGCTACCAAAATGTCCTATTCCAAGCATGGAACTGTTGATTAGGACTTCTGAGACTGTACTCATTTTAAATATAGTTGATTCTTGAACAATGCAGGGTTTAGACGTACTGACCCCTCTCACCCCATGTGGTCCAAAATCCATATATAATTTCTGACTCTTTCAAAACTTTACTATTAATAGCCTACTCTTGACCAGAGGTTTATTGATAATATAAACAGTTGATCAACATATACTTTTCATGTTCTATGTATTATATACTATATTCTTACAACAAAGTAGCTACAGAAACTGTTATTAATACATTATAAGAGAGAGAAAATTCATTTACAGTATTTATGGGAAAACCCCACATATAAGTGGATCACACAGTTCAAATCCATGTTGTCCAAGGTCAACTATATTCATGTCAGAATATCTGGAGGTTTTGTCCATGTTTTATGTGTCTTCTGTTCAATTTTATCCAACACTAATTCTATTTAACAGCATTTTCCATAGTTTTGACTTGCAGTTTTCCCTGTTTTTTAGTTTTACTAAGTGTGGAATTTCTTTTCAGTTTACATGCTAATTTGGCTAGATTCCTTGAGGAAATGGAATAGAAATGCCCAGAGGACCTTCTGAGATCCCTTCTTGCGTTAACATTTGTGATATGATCCAAATGTTTTTTGAAGTCACGCAGCTATATAGCATTGTTAACTTATACTTTTCTCTTTTTAGTATTTTCATGAGTAAATGATTTGTAGCATTATTCCCATAACATGTTGTGTATATGTTTATCATAATTCTTTATTCAATAATTATTGACCTAGCACCAGTCAATTTGTTTCATATTTTTATATTGTGATATAATGCTTTGTTTATCTTTCTGTCTTCACAAATGAAATGCAATTTCTAGGAAGAAAGGAACTATTGCATTTATTTTTAACATCTAACTTTCAACATAGTTCCTGGTAGCATCAAGCATACATGTAATTATTGCTGATAAGTGGGTAAATAAACAACCCCTTAGAAAAGAGAAGAGGATCTTGTGATACATTTTCATCTGAGAAACTGTATTAATTCATTTCACCAGAGAGTACATTAAATCAATTTAGAAGTTAGTAACAAGACACAATATGTATTTCAGTGTATTCAAGGATATTTTTAAAGAAGTGTAACCACTATTCCTATTGTATTTAAGATAATTAATGGTAATTGCTTAATATTATAAAATATCCAGTCAGTTTTGAAGTTTTTCAGATTATCTTTTAAATTTATTTATCCATTTACTTATTGCTACTGTTGGTTGTTTAAAATGAGATACTCAATTTTATTTTGGAGAAATATTTTCAAAGATACAGGGTTATAGGTCAACAGATATTCTTTCCTCACTATACAAATATAATTTCAATGATTTATGGTTTTTATGGCTTCTTTTGAGCTGTGTCTTATTACGACAATCCTCTTCTCTATCTTTCCCTTTTAAGATTTTTTGTCTTTTGGTTTCAACAGTTTTAGTAAAACCTATATGAGTGTATCTTCTAGTCTGGGATTTGTTTTGCTCTTTGAATCTTCAGCTTTATGTATTTCATCAGTTTTAGGGAAAAAACTCATTACAATTTAAATATGGATTTTTCCCCTTTTCTATTTCTGAAACTGAAATTACATGTATTTTAGACATTTGCCCTTTATAGTTATAGAGCTAATTGTAAATTTTTTATATTTTCTTTTTTTATTCTGGATCTTTGCACCTGTTTTCTAAGTCAGTAATTCTCTCTTTAGAGGGATCTAATCTGCTATTAAAACTATGTGTTAAATTACTTGTTTTAGTTTTTATATTATTTATTCTAGAATCCACCTGAATATTTTTTATGATTTCTAGTTCTCTTTTGAAATTTTCAATTTTTCATTTTATTTTCTAGAATTTATTGGCATAATAACAGTAAAAATCTATGTCTTGTTTCTTCACTGTTTAAATGCCCTGTGAGATGTTTATATCATCTTTTAAATTTTCCTGGTTTTGAGTCATGTGCTCTTGTTACCACTTATGTCTTAATATTTTTGGGTAAGTTACAGATGCAAATTCTGAATTATAAAAAAATTGCAGCATGAAAAATTAGAGAAGTGACTTGGGACAAGATCATATTGTCTCACATTTTTCTCATAAGACTGAGGGTACTCAGATGTACAGACCATCTTATATAGTCAGGGACTGAGATGATTCAAAGCTGGGCCACGGTACTTTCAAGAGCTGGTGTCATTTTTCCCTTAGTCCTAGGATGCAAGCCTAAACAGATCAGGGCAGGTTTGCTAGAGTCTCAGTACATAACACTTAAACTACATTGCTTTTGTCCTACTCCTGTGAGAATCTGGAAACCTCTGCTCAGTTCACAGGCCCCTTAGTCATCTCTACCACAGTATGGAATCCATAGTATGAAATTCATAGTTTAAAAAATTCTTAAATACCACAGCTCATTTCACTGGGTTTTCTTGCCCTAGGAACAGATTTTATAATACAGCATGATCTTGTTAGTTGTTCAATATTAAAAAAAAATTTATACTTTTTTAAGTTTTTCTCATTTAGGTCAATCTGAATTACCTAGTCATTATCCAAGCAGAAATGCTGATTTTTCTTTGCACTTCTCCAATTTTGAATTTATGTATGTTCTAATACATTCTGAAGGAAATGTTGACCTCCTGAAGGAAATGTTGATCAAACTGATTTTATAGTTAAAAAGTACCTGAAAAGATTAAAAAATATGCATCCTTTCAGTTCTGTTAATTTTCTGAAGCCACACTATACTGACAAAAGCCTACATAGTATAAAGATTATAGCTCTTAAATTTCTGAACGGCTTCCCTGACATCCCACATTTCATCATCGAAGTATCTTTGTAAAGAACAATTTTTATCTTGTCACTCCAAATTTAAAAACATTCAAAAATCATTTCACTGTGTAGAAATGTACAAATTCCTTAATATTAACATACACAATCTTCCAGAGTATGACCCTAGTCTTCTTTTTCAGCCTTAGCTCCATTTATTAAAAGTATTTTTATGACAAATTAAATTTATTATTTTATTCCTGAAAAGGGCCTCATACAGGGCCTCATACATTTCTTTCTCCCTTTGCTCAGGTGTTTTCTTCTTTTCAGACTCTCTTGTTTTCCTAGCTACCGTATTTTTCAGACTATAAGACACACTTTTTTCCCCCCAAATTTGGTAGGAAAATGGGTGTGTGTCTTATTGTCTAAATACAGCTTACCTGTCTGTTTACATTTACATTGGTGAAATATTATGTTATTTATGTTATTAAATATTTTACCACATTTTTTGCTTCAAATTTTTTTTTCCTATTTTCCTCCTCTAAAACCTAGCTGTGTCTTATGGTCCAGTGCGTCTTATAGTCTGAAAACTATGGTATTTGCCAAGACCTTATCCATTAGCTAAGGTAATGACCCCTCTAAATGCTAACTTTCATGAAGATTTTCCTGATTATTCTTTTTTTAAAGTTTGATCTTATCCAACCTTAAATGCTATATTATCTGTTGTGTAAAATACTTATGGAAGATTGCTTCCTATTATTTGTGTCTTATATCTTGTCATAAATTTTCAAGTTCTTGAAGGCTGATATAACTATTGGTGTAATGGTATTTAAAAGCCAATGTGTTCAATGGTGCAAAATTTGTGCCATACTTATTTAAAAACAAAAGAATGCTGCACACATATAGTTAGGTTGCTTAGGTGTGATGGGATTAAAACTATTTCTTCTAGAGTTAAAGAACTTTTCCTTCCAAAGGTGTGTAGTTGTATTTATCAGATTTAAGTATGGCATATTTTATTGAATTGCACATTTTTACCTAAACATAAATAACTTAGAGCAGCATTTTATATTAAAAATTAATCTGTTGTAGGATTCGTGTTAAATTTTGCATGAAATTTAGGAATAAAGCTTGAGAACTCAAAAACAGTTTAAATTGCTCTCTGCTGTCCTGGGCAATATCGGACTCTTCTAGTTATCCTCACAGTAGGATACTATAGAAAGAAAAGATTTGAAAACAACAAGATTAAGTGAAGTGCCATGAGAAAGAAAAATTTAAGAACCCATGGAACTTAAAGCATAGTAAACATTAAAAAAATACTTGATGATAGACACACTAGAAAATGTGGCACTTATGAATTCCAGCATAAGATGTAGGAACTAAAAAATATCAAACTAATGGCAAATTATGACTAAAATAATTAGAAAATTTTATAAAACTTTGTAGTTATAAAACTGAACTAATGTACTTTGTAGCGTTTAAGATATCTATATACCACTACTATATTTGTTTTGAAATTATAGCAATAAATTATGTTTCTAATATAATCCCATGATTTAAAATAAGAATATAATTATTATTATACATACACTAAATCTAAAACTATTATACTTAAAGATTTATTTAATTGCAAAACCAGAATTTTTCTTTATTATTTCACTCTAGAATAGCCATGCAAGGAATCTTGCAACCAGTAAGCAAATTTTGTTTTACTTTAGACAAGTACTGAATTATTTTGGTAAGTAGTAAAAATGTAGCTGTTTTTCAACCATCTTCTTGCTGCTGATTATATGGTATTAGAAATATTTTAATCAGTATGGATGGAACTGGAGAACATTATGCTAAGTGAAGTAAGCCAGGCGGTGAGGGACACATACCATATGATCTCACCTTTAACTGGAACATAATCAACACAAGCAGAAAGGAAGCAAAACATAACCAGAGACATTGAAATGAAAAACAATCTAACAATAGTTGGGGGGAGGGAATAGGGAGAAGCATTTTCAGGAACCACTATGGAGGACATATGGTCAGAACCAAGGGGGAGGAGGGAGGCAGGGAAGGGAGGTGGGGTTGGAGAGGGTGGGGGGAGGGGAGGGGAGAGGATACAGACAACTGTAATTGAACAACAATAAAGTAATTATTAAAAAAAAGAGTAGGTATAAAATTGACAGGGGGATGTTAAGAATAGTATAGGAAATGGAGAAGCCAAAGAACTTATATGGACCCGTGTATGACTCATGGACATGAACTAAGGTAGGGAATGTGGGTGGGGGAAATGCAGGACAGAGGGGAATAAAGGGGAGAAAAAATGGGACAACTGTCATAGTACAATTAATAAAATATACTTAAAAAGAAAAAAAAGAAATATTTTAATTGATTGTATCTTCTTCGACATGAAAGTAATTAATTAAAATTTTTCTATATATTTGTTTATTAGACATTGTCGATTTTAAAACCCTCAGTAACCCCACACACGGGCACAACCAGAGCAGCTTCTTTATCTCCCACCCAGCCTGTCGTCTGCGTTCCTCTCCTCCACCTTTTTGCGGACTTGGTTTGTTGTCTAACATGCCTGTTTCATTTTTTCTCCCAGGTTTTGCAAATCCTAAGATTTCTCTTGCAAACCTGTATGGACAAAAGAATCTCTCTCTTTAGACTCTGAGAATCTATGTTTTGGGAACCTATTCTATGTCAAATACTGTGTCCCAGTTGCACTTGTAGCAGTTTCAGAGTATTCAGTCTCACTGGGAACCTTGTTGTTTCCTTGGAGAATTAACTACCTTTATGGGGATTTGGTTTATATTTTGATATTGTATACTATAAATTTAAAGAGAGAAATCACATCTTTATATATATATATACACATATATATATAATAGTTACTAAAAAAGAAAACATTTATACATTTAAGTTTAGTGAATATTAATTGAAAATTTATTTTTTAATTGAATTTATTGGGGTGATATTGATCATGTGTTTTGGGCAGGGTTTTCTGTGGGGCATTATCAAGACCTGTCTCTATGTTCCTGGATTTTATGATCTAGAGAAATTTGGGAAAGAGATTAGGGAAACATTAAGTATAAATATAACATAGTTTTGTTTGGTATTTTATGAGGAGATTCAAAAGTAAGTTTTAAGATGGAATGTCTTGAGGTTGTTGAGATATGGTTAAGTAATTGCGTACACAGGAATGTGTAGGCTGTGTCTGAGGAACAGATTATAGGTGACAAAACTTAAGTAAGACCACCGGGAAAGCTCTGTAGATAATGAGAGATAAGGCTGAAAACTGAAATGAAAATTAAGTAAAAGTCTGAATATGAAGTATATTGAATGTAATTTTGAGGGGTTTTGGTTAAATTTTATAGACAAATGGACAACATGAAGAATCTAAACCAGAGAATGAATGCTATTTATGCGATGAGTTAGAGATTAATCTGGCAACATTGGATAAAATATATTAAATGGGTTTTTTTTTAAATATATTAAATGAGTTAGATAGAAATTATTAGAAATAAATGTAGATCATTGTAGACAAAGGATAATAAAGGCCTTAAATATGTTCTGATTATTGCAAAGGAGAGAGGATGAGTACCAGCAGCTATTTCAGCAACTGAATGAATTAAACACAGCGCCTGGTATGAGGATGCTGCCGAGGGCGAAATCAACGTTTTTAAGACTTGTTTAATGGGGGAGTTTTGATGTCATTAAGCCGAGGAGAAAAGTGAGAGGAGATTGGACAAATAATAGTGGATGATGAGAACACCTAGATGAATGGGGTTCTCAACGTTTCCTGCACGTTTAAATAGCCTGAGACACTTTAAAAACTACTGAAGACTAAATTGCACCCGTTGAGATTTTGATGTAAGGAGTCTGAGATGTGTGTCACCGTCACAGGGATTTTTAAAAGCCCCTTAGGAAATGCTGACAGTAACCTAGGGAAGTTCTCATCTTGATTCTGGCTACTTAACAATGCAGTCCGTAAATCAGCAACATACACATTATCTGGAAACATGCTACAAATTCAGATTTGTAGTTCCCACTACAGAACTCCTGAATTACAATGTGCAGTTTAAACAGTTCTCTAAGTGATTTGTATGTATATTATATATTTAGCAGTGCTTATCTTAAACATGCTAAAACCATCTGAGGTGCTTTTAAAAACAATTATCTGTAAATCCTAACCCCAGAAATTCTGATTTAATTAGTATGTGGTGGGGTCAGGGCACGGGTATCGTTTCAGAGGCTCCCAGGAGACAGGCATAACCAGGTTTGCGGGCTTCGGGTACAAAGTGCTGTTTCCTGTAGATCTGAGTCCGATTCCCAGGGGAGTTTTCTCTTTCTTAATTGATTGTAACAGCATCAAAATGTAACTAGAAGGAAATGATAAATGCTTTTGTTCTATAAATGTCCTAGAAGATAGAAGGTCGGTTAATGAGGATCTATGCAAGTATTCTATGTGACTAGAAATTTAGATTTATTTGGAGCAATTTGGATTAAGATTGAAGAATACAACCATACAGTAGTTCTCCCAGAAAGCAGTTTAAATATGCATGTCATCAATGTAGCATAATCTGTTTGAAGTTAAGGTAAACTTTTTAGGCATCTCTGATTTTTCTTTCTGAACTGGCATGGGTAGCTACCCTGTTTCGAGGGACTTTATAATGACAGCCAGTGTGAATTGTTGCCACACTCAATTTGCAAGGGCAGAGTTTCAAACTAGAATCATTGCCTGTTCCACTCCAGAGATGGGATGTGACTGCCTCATTACCAGCTGTATGAACCAGGGCATGAGCAATTTCAGACAATGTGAACCATGCTACGTTAACACTGCCCATCGGTGCTAGTTCCCAGATCTACTTACTCACTCTTCCCACATGACAGACAAGTTTTGCTTATTGGGAGGTGCTCTTGTTGGGACTCAAGAGTTGTACAAACGCACCTGTGTCCTGCTCTCACATCATTCTACAAAGTGAATCATTAACTTTGCTGAAATATGCAGGTAGATTCACGTTGTAGAATCAGTGATTTAATCTTGTCCATTATTAATTTTTTCTATCTATCTTTATCCTACTTCTAAGGCAAAGGGAAAGACTTATATAATTTATTACTAAATACATCAAACAGTAATATTAAGCCTATCAATACAACTAGGAAGTCTTAACTCACAATTTAGCACATTTTTTGATTCCAAGAAGTTTTATAGAAAAGTCCATAAAACTTAGGAAGCAATTACATGTAAAAAACATTTGCATTTAGAATCTTGCATAATTGATATAAACTATTATGAGCGCAATTTTAAGGCACGACATTTTTTTACTAAATTTAAATTACTTATAATATGTCAAATGTACTACTCAAATAACTAAACTTTATTTAAAATCAATAATCATTTCATTTTCAGTTAGAGGAAACATTGCCTGCACCAGAAGCCAATCTCAAATTTGTATTAGTGTAATGTCACAGTTTTAAACCCAAAACAGGCACATACAACATTAGCAGTAGTCTGGTACAAGGGAAACCATGATGGAAACATTGGTAACAATGGAATTAAATGAGTATAACCAGTATATTTGTTTAAAATGTACTGGTTAAATACTTGTTTAAATTTTGAATTGATGTTTACTATATTTACATATCTATCTATACATCGTTCTACCCATAAATGCCACTTGCAAAAATATATATGTAAGTAAAACATGAAAGTATAAACAGGCAATTTATGGCAGAAGGATAAATGTGAGTGATGAGGAAGACAGAGGAACCTTTAGAGCAGGGGTGTCCAACCTTCTGGCATCTCTGGGCCACACTAGAAGAAGAGTTGTCATGGGCCACACATTAAACACACAAACACTAATGAAAGCTGATGAGCAAAAAAAAAAAGGTCCGTGCATAATTTTTGTGATATCTGCCACCACAGATAAGCAAAAAGTCCTCACATAATAATCCTAATTATGCAGCAGCCTTTCGATAATCTTTTAAAACTGTCAAGCAGGCCCCAAGTTTGTGATCACTAATATAGAAAATGTATTTATCTAGGTAATAAAATATCATTGATGTTTTTTAAAAATATTTTTATTATACAAGTAGATGCAAATAGGGCAACATGAAACTAAAGAGATGTTTGACTTTGTATTTGAGAAACTAATGCATCAATATCTGGTTTGATAGAAGTAGTTGTAATTCTCAGTGAGTTTTCAAGGTGCTCATCAGACATTTTGGTTCTAATTTTACTCTTAGTGTGTTTCATTCTTGAAAATAGTTGCTTGCAAATGCAGGTGCTGCCAAATAACGATGACATGAATAAGGTGTGATTGTGAAGCAAGGAATATTTGTCTCCAGGAAGATAGGACCTATGAAACTCCAGTAAAGAGACACCATCACATTTTTAGGTTGACTGACAGATTGCAGCTCAATGCATTCCATTTGAAAATTGGCAGGTAACATTTATATTGACCAAAAATGGAATTGCAAATATAGCAAAATTATTGATCATTGTCTTGGAAATCTTGAAATCTGTTTTTGAAATCTTGTATCAAGTGGAAAAACAGGGCTGCACAGTCCTGATCGCAGGACTGTGTTTGGCCAACATGTCGAAATGTATAAAATCATTTGCCTTAATTTGAGCTTGCCATAGTTTCAGTTTTATTTGGAACACTGTTATCATTTGAAACATGGTATTGATAAGTTGGTTTTCACCTTGAAGATGTGTGCTTAACAAATAATGAGAGTATATGTATGTTTCTTTTACATGGCATTGTGACAAGTATTCAGAAAAAATTGCATAATGTTTTAAGTAAATTTATGATTTTGTGTTTGACCACTATCATAGCCATCCTGGGCTGCAGGTGGCCTGTGGGCCACAGGCTGAATGCCCCTGCTTTAGAATAATTAAGAATATTTCTAACCTTGGGGATGAGCACATAATTTTTTAAAAATTATTTGAATTTCTTATAATCTTTTAATAAGCATATTGAGTTATAATTCACATAACATGCAATTCATTAATTTAAAGTCAACAAGAGAGTTGTTTTAGCATAGTCACTGATATGTTCAACTATCAACACAGTCAAATCTAGAACATTTTCATCACTCAAAAAAACCCCTCTGTATCAGTTAAGTCACTTCTCTTTCTACTGCGCCAGCCCTAGAGAACCACTTAAGTTCTTTAGAACTTTAGCTAAGTGAATAATATTGTTCTAAACGTTCATGTGTCAGTTTCTGTGTGGGCATATATCTAAGAATTAAATTGCATCAACTGGTGGATCTATGTTTAATCATTTGAGAAATGGCCAGACTAGTTTCCGAAGTCACTGCACCATTTCACATTTCCAACAGTAAAGTATGTAAGAAGGTACAGATTTTTTAATAACCTCACCAACACATGACATTCTCGACTTTTTTATTCTAGCTATCCTAGTGGATGTGAAGTGGTGTCTAATTGTGGTTTTGATTTGCATTTTCCCCATGCCTAATGATACTGAATACTTTTTCTCATACTTATTGGTCATCTATATTTCTTTGAAGAAACATCCATGTATTTCCTTTGCCCTCTTTTAATTATGTTAGTTGACTTTTTATTATTGAGATGTAAGAATTTTTATACATTCTACATACAAATAATTTATCAGATTAATGATTTACAAATAAATCCTTCCAATTTCTGGCTTGTCCTTACAATTTCTTTATGATGTCCATTGCATCACAAAAATGCCTTGTTATTATTATTTGCTTTTTGACTTGTTTAGTGACTGCCTGGATTACTTTCACACCACAAGGAGATTCAGACTTGGGTGTGCCCACAGTCATCCTAGAATGACAGTGGTTTTTGGAAGAGCTCCCTTTGTTTTTCCCTAACCACACCCATATGGCTGGCCAACAATCATTCCCTGTTGCTCAGCTGATTTCAACAATGTTCTAGGGCATAAACTGTTCTGCACACTTGTCTAATAAAATTGTAGGTCTTTTGAAGGAATAGTGTCAGAGGTCAGTGTTTGATATTTGTTTTGATGCCCAGAGGATTCCTCTTACCTGACTTATTGCCCAGTGCTCCTCATCCAGCTACTTTACTATTTAGCTTATACCTTGAATCTCCTCTGAATTGCCTTTCACCACAAGTTCCACTGTTTTTGAGTATGTCCTTTGGCTTCACATCCTTCATGCTTTGTTGCAAATGACAACACAAATTAACTTTCTCACAGTTCCTGAAGCCAGAAGTTCAAATGGGTTTCACTGGGCCAAAACCAAGATTTCTCAGAGCGGCGCTTCCTCCGGAGGCTCCAGAGGATAACGCACTTCTCTGTCTTTTGCAATACTCAGGGCAACTCCTTAACATCACGGTGTTTCCCTCCATCTTCAAACTCTGTGGTGTAGCATGTTCTCTTTCCGACTCTGTTTCCCTTTGTTTCTTTCACATGACGTTCTCTGTATCAAATCTCTGCTTCACTCTTATAAGGACATTTGTGACTGCATTTAGATCCCACCCAGATAATTCATATAATCACCTCACATCTAAATATTCTGTTTTGTAATGTTTTTTTTTAAGATTTTATTTATTTATTTTTAGAGAGGGGAAGTGAGGGAGAAAGAGAGAGAGAGAGATAAACATTAATGTGCAATTGCCTCTCATGTGGCCCCCACTGGGTACCTGACCCGCAACCCAGGCACGTGCCCTGACTGGGAAACAAAACTGCGACCCTTTCGTTCGCAGCCTGCGCTCAATCCACTGAGCTACGCCAGCCAGGGCTAAATATTCTTAATTTAATCGTATGTGCAAAGTCATTTTTTACCACATGAGTTAACATTCCCAGGTTCCAGGTTTAGGTTGTGGATATATTTTGGAGAGGCCATTATTCATCCTACACAGTGTGTACCTTCCATTCAATTTCCAAGAAGACTCTCTCAGAAGGGAAGCAGAGGAAATTGTCTCTTTGCCATACATGCAAAGGAAATCCATATTTCTCCATCCTTCATCTGCAAAGCAAACCCGTGACTCACGCAGGGCATTTTTTTTCCATCTAGTTCTCACTGCATTCATTGCTCAGTGTGGAAATGTGGAGCTGGATATTGATACTGCTGTGACTCTAAGAAAAATGTATCTCTGACGAAAAAATGTCACTTGCAAAAACTTAACTATCACATTATTTACCTTGATATCAATACCCACATAATCCATATGTGGAAAAAAGATAAAACATATGTGGTTACAGTTGTTTTTAAATAGAATATTTTCAAAGTTTGGTAGAAACACAACACTTCTTTAGGTTGGACTTTGCTTCATAGACCTGATGCCTTATCATCAACAAATGTTTTGTACGGGTGCTCCTGTTGTGCTGTGGAAGAAAACACAGAAAAACAGCAAGCATAATATTAAGCAGAACCTGATTAATTATTTATTTTTCATAATTTTTTAACATACAGATATTTTTGAGGTGTATACACATGTATATATGTATGTGTGCATATGTATAAGCATATATTTTATGTAATATATATTTTATGTATGGCATATAATATAAGGTATCACATATAAAACATTATATATAACATCATATATGTGACATATCTCTTAAGAAACATGCAGAGACATGGACCCTAATATTTATGAAATTAGGAAATCTTTACACCTTGAAAGTTAAAGCACCTTGGAATTTATATTGCTCTAGTTTATTTTTCTATCAGTGCTTAGAATCATCTTTTGTCCTAGAGGAAATCTTTAAATGTGTTTAAGAAAACTCTCATAGTAAGACTCAGACAACACATCTTTTCACTAGGGGGTTATATAATATCTATTCATACAATCCTTTATCTGTTTAGGAACGTATATAGAGAGGTAACAAATCAGTCATACATCTATTTTCATTCTTTAAATAAATGGGTTTTAAATATGAGGGCAGAAAGTGATCTGTGTGAAGTTTTGTGTAGTTCACAACATTTTGACAAATAGACTATAACTCTGAAAACACACAGATACAAATAGTCTTATTCCTTTCTTGTGGTAGGTGTATACATATTTTTTCCTTCCAAATTTAGCTAAAATATTTTTGTTCTAGAAACGTATTTTGGCATTTGAAGCCTGCTCACTGGTGAATTTTTTGTAAAGATTTTATAATACCTCATTTTGGCAGAAAGCTTTAGAGGAAAATAATATGAAATTGGGGAGGAAAGCAAGATGAATCTAATGAAATTAAATCCAAACTAAAGTACTATTTTGCCTTCTGAATGCTCTGTAATGTGCGCAGAAGAAAGAATATAATTAAAGTGATGTTAGGAACAAAGTTACACCTGAATTACCTTGGAATGGAGAACTTTAGGATTATTTTAAATTCAGCTATTCTTTCTTATTTTTGTGACTTTTGTAAAATTAATTATAAATTAAATCAAGTAAATGTTTTATTGTCTTTATTACAGTATAACCATTTGGAATCTACATTAACGATAAATGGTTTTCATTGGCAACTTGGTAGGGATTGTGCAATACTACCAAAAGAATGGTTGCCAAGTAAAAATTTGAAAACAAACTTTTATATGACGAGAAGAAATATGTTGTAAAGTTTTGGGTTATTACCTCCTATAAGATTTTATATATTGCATATCATTAGGTTTCTCTCTATTTTTTTATTTCTTGGTAAAACAGTTAAATGGCATTGAACTCAGCAGTATAATCTTTTGTCATTGTATCTGATAAAAAATTAGACCCTCATAAAAAAACTACATAGCAGTAAAATAGGATTACAGTCAACAAAGACATTAAATATAAATTAAAGCTTGCATTTTTATGGGTTCAAGTTAATGCTTAAAGCTTATTATTTTAAGAATTCAAATTAAAGTTATTCATTTTATAAGTTTTTTAAAATTAGCAGAAATAAAAACTTTCATGAACTGAAGGTGCATAGAAGTTGATATTTATAATCTTTCAAAGTTAATTGTAAATGAATCAATGAAAGACATCCAGATGTGTTAGTATCAATCAGGTCCTGTCACATTCTGTCAAAATTGGTTCAATTATGGTAAATAAAATCCATTCAATTAAATTAATTTTAGTTCCTATTTCTCTTTATATATAGTTCATGCATTAAATTCTGAAGAAGTTTTCCTCAAAACATCTTAAATACATATAGCATTTTATCCCTTAACTCAATTTAGTCTTAATTTTTGAGAGGTATACAGCGGATTTCAGTAAAAATTAGAGAGACATAGTAAAAGTTATGGGCACAGATTATGTTCACATATTACTTATGGTCCAACCTTTTCAAAGCTCTCTCATTCCTTAAAATAATTTTACAAGGTTTATATTGCTATATCACTTTTTTAAAAGAACAAGTAGGTTCAGAGAGCTTAAACATATTTCTGGAAATTAGAGAGTATGACTGAGCTGGAACGAAAGCTCAGATATGTTCAATTATAAAGTCCAAACTCTTTATCTAAACTATTTCCATCACTCCTAAAATTAGAATCACACTCTTCAAATTATTTTCCAGATATCAAGGATGGCTTTATGTTTCAGGGTAGACTAGGTTACACTGTATTAAAAATATTCAAATAATCTTACTGATTTGACACATTAGCTCATTATACTCTAACACAAATTGTCTGAAAGCTTGGTTTTCTATATTTACAAAGAGATCCAGACTAAGGTGGCTTCATTCCTGTACTGCGGAGAGCAGGACCGATAAAATGGCATTGGTCGGATCAAGGTGGCATAAAGTATATAAAACAAAATGGAGTCATTCTTGTTAACCGAGATGGCTGCCGGTCAGCCTTGACATTTTTGTTTGAGAGGGAAATTACCTAAGTCAGAGCAGATATGTCTGGCAAGGAGACACACTTAAGATATCTGCACACATGTTCAAAGTAGCTGTGTCTACAGAGTGGCACCGTCCATAGATATTCTCAGAGGAAATTCCACTCTCTCCATCAGGGGTATCAAGCAGAACAGCCCTGTACCACCCATAGGCTCAGGCTTCTGGGAAAATTTCCCACTTGGCTTCAGGGGTGCCAGGACATTTATCAAAAGGATCCAGAAGAGTGGAGTACTCCACTTCAAGGTATAATTGAGGCAGGCTCCAGACCACTGCTGAGACAGCTGAGCACATACCAGAGTGCAGCTCCATGCCACACTGATCTCCTTTGGCATCAGCTGCCAGAGGCTCTGCCATGCCTGATTGAGGATTTCTTCTGTTTCACTGCCCACCTGGCTCCAGAGATCATTCCTTGCAAGACGCTGAGAACTCCCTTGCCCACTGTGCTGTCTCTTGGATCTACATATTGAGACTTCGGGACTTGGGTTCATTATCCCTCCATTGACTGCTGTGTATGTGTTAGTTATATTTCTCTTAAACCATTAGAATGTGAGTAGGATATTAATGTATGTTGATGTTTTACTTTGAGTGAACCTGCATTTAATAAAAGCTCAGTGAGTAGCATGGTTACTGTGTGTGACTCTTGTCTATTCCGTGGTGCTGGGCTGCTCAGTAATCAACTAGCCAAGCAGTTGCCTGGCTGATTTAGAGGACAGATTATATCATGAACATACACTCGTGATATGCACAGTGTTCTGTAATCATCACAGAAATAGGAAGAGATGTGGTAAATTGTGCAATGATTCTTAGAACTCCAGCTAGAAAATTACGCATGCAATTTATTTACATTTTCTTGGATAAAGAAGGTCACATAGTCTTATATAATGTCACAGGGCACAAGAAGTTTTTTATCCTCCCTCCCAAACTTCATCAGCCTTTAATGTTTTTCAGTTCTTCCAAGATTTTGGCTTGTCTCTCAGCATTAAATTTCATGTTATTAATGTTTTTAATCCTTGTTTCTGTCTTGTTATTTTGTGAGAAAGTAGAAGAGGCTAATAGTCAAATGCTGCTGGTCAGAAAGCTATTTAGCATGCTTTCACATATTTGTCATCATATGATTATATTTAAAATTATACCATATTTTACTATTTATAATCCTATAATATTCAAATAAAAGTATGTTAATAAAAGTACATATTAATAATGTGAAAAAGTGTCATCCTCAAAATAATTGAAGATTCAAAAGTCACATAATAACAGGGCTATCACTAGTCGGGGCACGTGCCTGGTCGCAGGCCGGGCTCCCCAACGAGGGCACGCAAGAGGCAACCACACACTGATGTTTCTCTCCCTCTCTTTCTCCCTCCCCTCCTGTCTGTATAAAAATAAATAAATAAAATATTAAAAAAAACATAATAGGGCTATCAACTCAATCAATGATAGAATTAATATTTGTATCCACTTGGGTTTTGGTTCAAATGTCAATTGCAGCATGCTTTAGGAAAACAGAACGGACTCTGTGATTAATGCACAAATATGTAATGACAATTCAATGGAAAAGAGAATGTGCAAAACTAATTGGACTTATATTCTATATATTAAATAAAATATTGGTAAAATTATATTTAATTGTAATGAAAGGTAGCTCTCAGTGATACATGTCTAAGGTTTTAAGAATATCTGAATAATACCCAATGCAGGATAAATTACAAAAATAAATTAGCTTGAGGAGTAACTGCATCAGTACCTGTCTGAATCTAGATGTTTTGGTGTAATATTGCCGCCATGTCTGGCTCTTTAAAATATTTCTGTGATTGCTCTTACAATAATGTATTTTCTTTTATCACGTTTTTAAAAAAATCTACAACCAAAAAATAAGAGGTGGGCAGAATATAGACACCCTAAATAATATATTTAGGACTTTAAGTCATCTGTTCCTCAGGAATTAAACCACAGAGGAGATTATTTCTGATTCACTATTTTAGAAACATAATTTAGTGCCTGACCATCATTTAGAGATGCATATAACTATACACCTCTTTCCAAATAAGATCATTTGGCACACGTGCCTCTTTTCAAATCTTTATTCAATAATTCATCACTTTTAAAGAAAAATATTGCTTAGGGGATATAGCTTCATCTAAATATCATTTCTTAAAGCGCCCTTGCTGCCGTGCCAGATGGAGAGAGGTGATACAATGTATTTATTGGTGTCATGCTAACACCTCAGTGTGTTTTCACAATAATGTAAAGATTGCCCTACTAAGAGGCAATGATAAATAATAGAAGAATTAAGAGTAATAATGACTAGAAGAGAAACTTCCATATATGTTCTAAATTAAGTATAAAATAAACTGTATATAAATTATGTGTTAAATCAATTTATATTTAAATTATAATTTAGGAAGAGTCAGAATTGTTTAAAGAAACGCCACAGAGTCCCTAGGTACAGCACAGTGTTTATTACAATGAAAGGAATATTAACACCTCATATGTTAGTGTAGTTAACATAGTAAACTGAATTATTTCGTGACACCTGTGATACATTGTAATGGTCTCTGAGTGTCTTAAAAGTGAATATTGTATTAAAATACTTTTTAACTTTTGCATTCATTTAAATATAAATTAGTACGTGCTATATATGATTGACCTATTTTGGAACAGTTATATATTTCTGTAATTAGCTTGAATTTAATATTGCCAATAAAACAGGATCTTATAGTAGAAGTTGATAATAAATATTCTCTGTAGCCAACTAGATTTTGACATAAAATGGAGAGCCCCATAGTGTGATTTTCACAGAGATCAATGATTGTAGATTCTCAGAACAACTCTTCCTCTGCTGATACAAATGTAAACCTCATTTTAGATGAATTTAGCTAAAATGACATTACTCAGGTAATGTTAGATAAAATATCTTTCCTTAGCCATGTTGAAGATTTCACATAAGAAAAGATAAATATTTAAGTAATAAGTCATAAATAGTCTGGAAATCATTAAAGTTTTGGGTTTTTAACATTTTTTATTATATTTGCTGGAATGATATTAGTTAATAAAATTGTATAGGTTTCAGGTGTACAATTCTGTAATACATCATCTGTTTACTGTACCGTGTTCACCATTCCAAGTTATGTCTCCTTCCATCACCATTTATCCACCCTTCACACTCGTCTACTTCCCTACCCACCCTGCCTCCCTGCCTACCCCTCCCTCTGGTAATCACCGTACTGTGCTTTGTCTCTATGAGCTGTTTTTTATTAATCCCCTTCATCTTTTTCACCCAGCTCCCCAACTTCTTTCCCCTCTGTTAGCTGCAAGTCTGCTCTCTGTATCTATGAATTTGTTTCTATTTTGTTTCTTAGTTTTTTTCCATTAGATTTTACATATAAGTGAAATCATAGGGTACTTGTCTTTTTTCTGACTGGTTTATTTCACTTAGTATAATATTCTCCAGGTCTATCCATGCTGTTGCAAAACGTAAGATTTCCTCCCTTTTTACAGCTGAGTAGTATTCCATTGCGTAAATGTACCACAGCTTTTTTATGCACTAATCTACTGTTGGACACCTGGGCAGTTTTCAAATCTTGGCTATTGTAAATAATGCTGCAATGAACATTTGGGTGCTTATGTTCTTTAGTGTTTTGGGTTTCTTAGGCTATATTCCCAGAAGTAGAATCACCGGGTCATAGGCAGTTCCATTGTTCAAATTTTGGGGGTAACTCCAACTGCTTTCCCCAGTGTCTGCACCAATCTGCTTTCCCACAAATAGTGCATGAGGATTCCATTTTCTCCACATCCTAGCCAACACAAGTTGTTTATTGATTTAGTGGTGATAGCTATTCTGAAAGGTGTGAGGTGATATCACACTGTAATTTTAATTTGCATTTCTCTGATGATTAGTGCCATTGAGCATCTTTTCATATGTCTATTGGATATCTGTATGTCCTCTTTGTGGAAATGACTGTTAAGGTTCTTTCCCTGTTTCTTTAAATTGGATTGTTTGTTTTGGGTGTTGCATTGTATAAGTTTTTTATAAATTTTGGATATTAACTCCTTTTAATTTGCATCACTGGAAAATATGTTCTCTCACTCAGTGTGTTGTGTGGTGTCTTTTCATTTTTTTGGTGGTTTCCTTTGTTGAGCAAAATCTTTTAGTTTGATGCAGTCCCATTTGTTTATGTTGCTTGTTTGTTTTTTCTTGCCCAAGAAGATGATGTTAGAAAAAATATTGCTACAAGAAATATCTAAGATTTTACTGCCTATGTTTTCTTTTGGTATTTGTGATTTCAAGTCTAACATTTAAGTTTTTAATTCATTTTGAGTTATTCTTTTGTATGGTGTATGCAGGTGGTATCTGTCCAATTTTCTCAAAACCATTTATTGAATAGCCTATCTTTATCCCATCATATGTTTTTGCTCCCTTTGTCAAATATCAATTGATTGTAAAGGTGTGGTTTATTTATGGGCTTTCTATTCTATTCCACGAATCTGTATGTCTGTTTTCGTGCCAGTGCCATGCTTTTTTGATTATTATAACCCAAAAATCTATGGGACACAACAAAAGCCATCCTAAGAGGGAAATTCATAGCATTACAGGCCTACTCCAAGAACAAGAAAAATCTCAAATAAATAGTTTAACATTATACTGAAAGGAATTAGGAAAAGAGCAACAGAGCCCAGCATGAATAGAAGAAAGGAAATAATGAAAATCAGAACAGAAATAAGCAAAGTAGAGCTTAAATAACCCAATACAAAAGATCAATGAAACCAAGAGCTAGTTCTTGGAAAAACAAACAAGATTGATGAACATTTAAGCAGACTCATGAAGAAAAAAAGAGAGAGAGGACCCAAATAAATAACATCAGAAATGAAACAGAAGAAGTAACAACTGACTTCAAAGAAATACAAAGGATTATAAGAAAATATTATGAACAGCTATATGCCAACAAATATGCAAATATGGATGAAATGGATAAATTCTTAGAAACATACAATTTTCCAAAACCGAGTCAAGAAGAATCAGAAAATCTGAATAGACTGATTTCAACTTATGAAATTGAAGCAATAAATAAAAAAAAAAAACACCCAACAAACAAAAGTTCTAGACCAGATGGATTCACAGGGGAATTTTAAACTTTCAAAGAACTAACACCTATCCTTTTCAAACTATTCCAAAAATTGAAGAGGAGTGAGGACTCCCAAGCTCGTTTTATGAGGCCAGCATTATTCTAATTCTCAAACTGGATAAAGGCATTACATAGAAAGAAAATTATAGGCCAATATTTCTGATGAATGTAGATGCTAAAATCTTCATCAAATATTAGCAAACCAGATCCAGAAATACTTTAAAAAGTTCATACATCATGATCAAATGGGATTTATTCTGGGGATGCAACATTGGTGCACTAACCACAAATTAATAAGGGTGATACGTGATATAAACAAAATGAAGGATAAAAGCCACAGATCATATTCATAATGCAGGAAATTATTGAAGTTTTGACACAGATGGTTTATTGTACACAGAGTTTAATTTTATAACACATAAGAGAGTAAAGTCTTCAAATTTATGCTTTGACAAGAATATGTTTGGCTAATGCAGAGTAAATTCAACTTTTTTATTATAAAATTCATCTCTACATGAAAAAACATCTGGAGAGAAGGCATGAGGGAGTGATAGAATGTTATGTATTCCAACAATAACTTGCATTTGCTTACTTTTATGTGTCTACATTGTCACTGAATTCTAATTATTTGAATCATATTTTATCTATCTCAATTATACTTTCTTACTGAGAACCGACTTTAACTTTTCATTAATTAATCTGAGAGGTTCAGAAGAGAATAAAGGGACAATATGGTCATGAAATGGAGCCCATTTAATTGGGTTATGTGACAAGAACATGATGTCATTAGAGAAAAATGTGTAGTATCTAAAATATATATACCCATTAGACTAAGACCTAACCAGCCTTAATTAATTAATTAATTAATTTATTGGAGGCTGTCTTAACTGGATGACATTGTCCATTGCTACAACTAGGTGCAAACTCTTCTTAAGAGAAATTTGATGAAATATTTTTTTGTACAGCTCTTGTTTCTACAAAGAAGTCAGTAATATTTATTGTTTTAATTTATTCTTATTTGAAGCCAAAATTAAGTTCCAAAATTGTCCCTATATTTATTCCACTGGAACTGTACACATCTTGAAAACAGAAATTGTGTATAATTTGTATTGTATCCCCGACATCAAGTACAGTATATTGCAGGTAATATTAGGCCACTTGATACATGTCTTAATGATATGTATGCCTTAAATATGTTAAGTATTAAATGTATTAATTTGGAATTATACTTTCTTTGTCAGGTGGAAATAATTATTCTATTAAAATATTTAAATTATAGAATATTAGCACTGATTTTGAAATACAGGAGGATTTAGTTAAAAAATATCACACTAGCCTTGGTTTAGAGCTCCAATTTTGAATTAGTATAAAATGTGAGGATTGGACCAGCCTTTAGCCTATACCAGGGGAAACCCCAAGGAAAAGAGTTATCTTCTGTAGGGTGGGCCCTTCGTATTACAGGCTTCAGGGAATTTTTTTTGAAGATTCTTTCAAACTGTTTGCCTATTTCATTAATGCTTTACGAGTGCACCTGCCCACACCACACTGATGGTTCAGCGGCTTTTGATCATAAATGGCATGACCCCCAGGACCCACCCTTCTTATTCACCAGATCTTGCCTGGAGCAACTTCTTTTTGTTTCTCTGGATGAAAAAAAGTTCTCAAAGGGAAACGTTTTGCCAGTGTGGAAGAGATGACCAAAAAATGGCAGAAACACTATAAGCATCAAAATCGCCAAGTTCAAAAACTGTTTTGAGCAGTGGAAAAAAGTCTCAAATGGAGAGTACTTTAAAGGTGACTGAAATTTAAATATGTAAGAATAAATATACAATTTTTTTATAAATAAATTCCCAGTTTTTTAGGTCCCCCCTCATAATCTATGCATATTTACTGTGATGGAATGCATCTGTTTATGCTCTCAAAATGTGCCTCAAAAACTGTCTCTGCTGAAGTGTCTTTCAAAAAAAATTTCTAATCCAATTACTTAAAATAAAATTGAAAAACGAAAGATCAATGACATACAGAATTCACTCTCTAATTACTATTGTTTGATTTCAGATATTTTAAGTTAGCTATATAAAATTTCTGAATGCTTACTTCTTATTTCTGCATTTCTATATATGTCCCTATTTCATCATGGACTGGTAATGCACAGTTCACACATGGCCACCAATCCCTTGACCATACTTTGAGGGTCCTTTTTCAGCTCAATCAAATTCTTGTTTTACTCAGTTGTAAAAAAAAAAAATTGTATTATATTGTTTTTGAGGGGAGAGAGAAAGGAGAGAGAGAACACTTTGATATATTATTTATGCATTCATTGATTCAGTGGTTGACACTTGTATGTGCTCTGACCAGGGACTGAACCCACAATCTTAGTCTTAGGGACAACGCTTTAACCAATGGAGTCATTATTATTGTTCATCAAATGTTCACAATATTCAGAGAGCTATGTAACCCATGTTTTTGTCCTTCAGAAGATTGTACTGCTTAAGTTCTCATCTTTCAATCATTCATTCTTTCTCTCATGTAAATTTATTTATTTATTTTGTTGTTGCTGTTTAATTACAGTTGCCCCCCTTTCCCGCATTCCTCTCCCATGCCCCGTTCGCTCCCCCTCTCCCGCATCAACCCTCCTCCCTGTCGTCCTCGTCTGTAGGTTCTTTATACAAGTTCCTTGACTTGACTTTCCCCTTCTTTTCCCCACTACCCCCTTCCCTTCCCCTCTCTCATGTAAATTCAATGCTGTGCTGTGTTGACATTTTGAATCACGTTAGGTTAACTGAACATACATAGGTTAAGCATTGACAGATGAACTGTGCAGACGGATTCTTTAACAGTGGTATTACTTTTGATTCTTACTATTTTCTTTAAATTTGTGTATATATTTTTCATTTTTATAAGCATATACACATATTATTTTTTATAAAAATGATTAAAATGTACCATTTCCTTTGTGGTAATTTATTAATGAATCAATACTATTTAAAGAATGGTAACCAAAACCTCAAAATAGTCACATGAGACAGTCATCTGAAACATCTTTCATTCTGTTGAATTCCACTAACAGCTTTAAACAAGGACACCTTTAGGTTATGTTTTTATAATGAATATGAGATTCTTTAAGATATTGGAAATAAGAGTTTCTCAAAACATACTTCTGGGAGGCCCCACACTGACTTCTGGTTCCCCAAGGAGTTACGTGGTGACAGTAGAAACACACCAGCTGACCTCAGGGCACATGCAAGAAAAGGAGGAAAGAAGGGAGATCTCTGAAGCAATAATGATAGAAATTATAGGAGGCTTGAGAGTGAGAAATCAACAACATTTAGGAAAGATCTAAAGCAAGTGCAAATTCAACAATAGAGACATGTAGATATCCAGAATCTTCTGATTTGTAAATTCTAAAAGACAAACTAAGAAAAAAAAAAACTTAAAAAAACTATACTTTAAAAGTCCAAGCTGAATAAATCGATACTATGTGTCGGTACCTTAATGAAAAGGTGAAATTTCCAATTTAACCTTTTAGAAAACTGGGGCACTCATGAGTGTGTCAGTAAAGGTATAGAATACTTTTTAAGAAACTTGTTATTCTACAACACAGGTCAGTGTTCGGGGAGTGATCGATACCTTCAAGCCAACTTAAAAACCCAACCATTATGGCAAGTGTTACACCCCAAATAATGGTGCTTAATCCAACGATAAGGAACAGTTGTACATTTTACTCTCATTTTTGCTATTATTTCTCCCCTTTTGTGAAATGTTCATTTTGAAATGACTATGAAATTGGAAAAATTCATTTTCTTTGTATTAAAACTCTATGTATGTTAGTGGGTGAGTAGGCAGCCTAAGTTTTTAACAAAATAGAAATCATGCTGAATATGTTGAGTACTGAATCTTTTTCACTTAATAACATATAGTGAGAATTTTTACGTGTCATTTAATATTTTTTCAAAGTAAAAGCTGTAATATTATAACATGTTTTATTTATTTATTTTTATTTTTATTTTTTTAGATTTTATTTATTTATTTTTAGAGAGAGGAGAAGGAAGGGAGAAAGAGCAATGTATGGTTGCCTCTCACATGGCCCTCACTGGGACCCGGCCTGCAACCCAGGCATGTGCCCCGACTGGGAATCGAACCAGGACTGCCTGGTTCCCAGCCTGCGCTCAATCCACTGAGCTACACCAGTCGGGCATATTATAACATGTTTTAATAGGTACATTACAAATTCATTAATTATTTCTAAAAAAGGATATGTGTTGCAGATAAAAATACTTCATAATTGTTGAATGTTTAACACATTTCAGGTACTGTTCAAATATTACCTACAATAAACATTTAATTTTCAAAACAATAATATGAGAGAGAGAGAGAGATGGAATGGAGTCAGAGATGCTCAGCACGTTGATAAATGTTTCATGTGAGGCTGTGGAGCTGGTATTTAAACTTAGTTCTTACTCCAGAACCCACGCTTTGAACCATCATGCATACAATCTCTATGGATGATTTCTCGTGTTCTCTGAGGCCTTTTATGATAATATACTTCCCACTTTATAAATTAGTACTAGAAAACTGAAGATACACCAACACTTTAAAATTGCATGCAAGAGGACTTGTATCTTAATAGGCTGTAGAAAATGTTTAGTAATTATTTCAAAGTGTGGTTGTCAAGACCATAGGAAGAGCTCGTTTGATGGAGTAATGAGTCTTCTTTGTTAAAATTATGGAAGTTGTGAAATCAGTTTATTTTTTCCTTTATTCTAAATCTTTTCATATGTCAGCTGTAATGCTGTTTGAATCAAAGACATTTGATTACCATCTATGTTTTTCTCTTAAACTAAATGAAGAGCTTTGTGGAAGATTGGCAGGCTTGCATAATGGGCTATTTTGACATTGGCAAAGTACTGCAATGGGAGAGAACTTGCAGCTCCTCCATTCCGTGGTTGTCGAAGTGGAATTCTGTGCCAGACTTGGCAGGGGTTTCAGAGCTTTTTGCTTCATCAACAACTGATTCCCTAAAAAGCCGAAGACTTCTCTTTCTGTTCCAAAAGGCTTTGTATTCCATTGGTCAGATAGTTTAAGAAATTGTACTAGTTATTCCTCTATATGAAAAAGTCTTATTTTTTGTAAGGGATATGTGTGTGTGTATTCTCCCTAATAGCCTTTATCATAAAGAAAGGAAAAAGATCTTTAAGAAGTTTCAAGTGTGTGCTTTTATAATTTTTCCCTTCATAGTACAACTTTGTTGTGGTATATTCATTAGATAACCAATACCAATCATGTTATTTTTCTCTGTAATATAAAGGTCCTCAGGGAAAATCTGAATTTCACTCAGTCCTACTAAAAATAAGCATTAGAAAATGCTGCCTGATTAAATGCCATAATTCTTCTTCCTGGGTGCAGCCTCCAGAACAAGATGGACAGGTCTTATTTCTACTCCATTTGCTTGATAGCTATGGCACTTAGGATAAATACCCATATGCTTCCTCATCTGTTAAATAGGTATAATAATAAGACCAACTTCCTAGGATTTATATCAGGAAAGACTGAGATATTGCTCACTGACAATTAGCTCTGCTTGGGACATAATCAACATTCAATAAATATTAGTTGCCATCATCACCATCATGATCATGGACAGAAAGAAGCCTGGATAAATAAAAAAGAGATTGTGGAGCCAAATTTATGTTTTTTTTATGCATATGGTAAAATATGAGGAAAGAAGGAGGGAAAAGGAAGATTGGAGTGGGGGAAATGTATTGCTTCGAAGTAGATTAGTATAGTCTGAATATACTAAAGACAGGAAGACTCATGACAGCCATCTCTAGCACATTCAATAATCCATCATATATCCTAGAAATCCAGATATTGAGGGTCACTATGAGTCTCCTTACTGTCCTGAGTCAAAAAGAGTTAGGGCATCAGGGAACAACTTGTTATGAAACATACCCCAAGAGAGAGGAACCCAATGGAGATAATTGATTAAGTAGTTAAGCTTGGCTGCTCCAAACAAAAAAAGTGGGGCTCCAAGCTTGGAGAACCCTCACTGTTCATACTGCTCTTAAGAACAGGTCACACTTAAGTGTCTTAGTAGTAAAGATTTGGCTAAGTCCTCCTTTTTCATTTGGGCAGAGCTGAAATGTGTCCTCCTTAAGAGGTTATCTCAGATAACCTGATATTAACATCATATTTCATTATTTATGGTTGGCCTCATTTTTCCTCTTTATTATACTTACTGTGATTTGCAATAATTTGAGTATTGCTTTTCCATTTAGTACCTTTTATTGTCCTTGAGTATAACAGTCCTATATTTTTAATTAACTGTCATACAGAGAACACATAATGTAGTTATTTCCACACAGTAAGCCCTCAATGCAAATTTGTTGGTTAAAGGAGGGACAACGATTAACAATGACAAGGATGATAAAACAGGAGACATATGTAAATCTATATTTGTCACACAAATGAAGATTTTTCATGATATCCCCTCCCTTCTTTGTCAAACCATAACTTGATTTAACTTGGTCTGTCGGGAATTGTTGGGGTCAGGGAGGCAGGGAAGTTATTGGATTATTGTCCAGTCATTCTGCCTCATTTCTTCAACAATCTTTTGGGTGGTGCTTCTTAATTTTAACAATTCTCATATCTGACAACACATTGTACAACTGAGGTTTGTCATGCAAAACTCTGTGAGATTTTCAGTGCTATCTTCCAAAACTATATATAATTTTTCAGTTCAGATATCTGTATAATAAATTCAATCGCAATGCACTTTTCTGTACTTCATGAGGTAGAATAACTTCCAGAGAAGAGGTGATGATTTAGGGTTAATTACATAAGTTCCCTTGAAGAGCAAACTCTTTCTAACTAGTTCATTTTTATAAAAAAAATTCAATAGATTAAAAGGGCATGCTTTTTCATGTTTTATTTCTGGCCACGGTATGAACTAGAAAGATTTTTTGTATTTAAAATAAGAAAGGCTATTAGTAAAGGTTCTGTAAGCATATTGCTAACATATGTATCTAGATGGTGATAAAAGCTTCCTTCCTTATAGAAATAATCACAGTGCTCTTGTTCTTTTGGTAAATGTTAGCAATGAAATGCAGCAACTTTTAGAAAATGTCTTTTATCTGGATATGATAGGAAATTCTTACTGGAGTAAGATGGTGTTGAAGACAAGATTTCCACATAGATGGACTGGAGAGAATCGGTGATATTCAAATTCACAGAAGCATATAATTCAAGGTTTTTTCAAAATTATTTGACTAAATGGAAAATACTTGATTTTAAAATAGTTATCAAGTGATAAGTCCTTTTTATTTTCTTCATTTTTAGAGGCTTTGATAAAGAGGCACAGTGTACTCAGAAGAGCACATTTGGATGTCATTGTGTTTGGTCAGCAGCTGTTATGACGAGTACAAGTTGGATAAGTGGCCTGCGGGGTGCAGTCTATAACGTGTCACCTCGAGAAAGTAAACACTGGCCAAAGAAATTGTTCATTCCTTGGAGTCTAAACAAACTGGAGGAATCACTATGAATAGCAAGAATCCAAGAGAAGACAGAGAACTGAGAGAATGATAGTACTGGGAAATAGAAGGTCCTAGGAAATGAAAACAGAAGTTGTTTACAAAACAATATAATATAAATTATTTACTGGGGACTGAATGCAATACAGTAGGTCTTATATATATATCAAAATATTATCAAAACATTACCAAAATATATTTGAAATGTTCACATACATATATATATTATTGTGTTAAAGACATACAATATTCTTATAAAGAATCTCTTGGTAATACTTGTAAAATATAGAATTAATCTATGAGAAACATAAAACTGTAAAATTTTATATATATATGGATGTGCAAAAATATTTGATAAAAATTAATTTCCTACATTTAGTCTACCTTACTGATATTTGTAAAAGTCTTTATGAAAGATTTTTAAAGTATTATAGAGTATAACAATCACAAAATCAGGGGTAAGAAAGAATTGAGGGGGGGAAAGATGGCGGAGAAGGAAGAAGCGTGATCGCTTTCCTCCGGCCCACTGGCGGGATATCTGGCCGATTTTCTGAGGAGCAGAGCGATCACCCAGCTGTATTCCGGTGTGGGGGAAGATTGGAAACCAGGACTGCACATAAAACTGAAAGATCAGCCGAGGCTGGTGATCCCAGCGGGAGGAATTGGAGTCTGAATTGAAAGGCAAACCCAACCCCAGAGCTCCTGGATTGGGCACGCACCCCGTGGAGCTAATCGGGGGCGGTTGGTGTAGGTACCCGACCGGGCGCCCAGGCCTGCGGCTTGCAAGCTCCGATTCCAGAGACAAAAGCGATCGGCGAATGGAGGGGCGCGGAGCTCACACCTGGAGGCCTGAGACACAACCCAGACCTGCGGTGCTGAGTCCCTCCGTGCGGGAGAAACAGAGGAGCTACATTGAGCCCCACTGACGGGAGACACAGACCCCATAAACTCTGACTCAGGGAGGAGGTCAAGCGATCCAGAGGAGGTGCTGCGAACTCCCGGCAACTCCGCTGGTGGCGGAACGGCAGCGAAGAGTGCAGCCCAGGAAGACAGTTCTCCCAGCCTTACACTGTTGAAGCCAGCCAACAAAAGTCTTTTTTTTAATTTCTCTCGTTTTCTCTTTGTTTCTTTGGTTGTTTTTCCCCACCCTCCTTCCTATCTGTCCCTCTATATTTTTTTAACTCCTTCTACCTTCCCTTCATTTGGTATTCCTAGTTTTCTCTTCCTTTTATTTCCTATTTTTTATTATTTTTTTATTTTAGGTTATTTTCAAATTATTTTCTTCTTTATCTT